>JBBBDQ010000547.1:13552500-13685000 GCA_037127315.1 Ascarosepion bandense | reverse complement strand
ATTTGGTTAAAATATATATATATTATATTATAATAGATTAAAAACTTATTGTTCATTGCATTTACTTTTATAAAAAATGCTCAATAAAAATATTGTAATTTTGTTATTACAATGGTTTATAAAAGCATTATATCACTACACAAAAAAATGTTATGTTTCAGAACATAATTGTTCTTCAGGTAATATTTTCAAAACAAATGGTGAAAATGATTTATTTAAAAAAATATAAAATGTAAAATGAATTCATGGTTATTTAGAAAGTCAAGGAGGGGTTGTCAAAGGAAGTTATACAATATGATTATGGGTATGTCTGTATTACTCAATACAAAGTGAGAATGAGGTTGAATTATGAAGTTGAACAGTTTAGTTGTATGAAGTTAAATTGTTGAAGTTGAAGCTGTAGGAAGATGGTTAAAGTTTTTTTGAATTGTCCATGTGTCCTACATAACCAAACTCCCTACAACTTACAGATTATTCGCTATCATCAGAAGGGAGGAAATTGAATATGTGGATTGTTGGAAGAATAAAAGTATAACTTTTGCATATTTAAAGAGAAACTTATTAATGGAAAAGAATAACAAATTGGTAGAAGTTAATGTTCAATGAGAAACACTATTAAGAAGGGTATCAAGAGTTTGTAGTAGTCATTGCAAGAGTGAGTTTATGTGTATGTAGGCAGGAACATATGTATGTATGTATGTATGTATGTATGTATGTATGAGCATTTATAGTTGAGTAAGATTGTCTTTAAAGTTATTGCTCTGGGTGAATGGTGAAAAGGAAGGAGGTGAGAGGTGAGATAGAAAGATAGAGACAATAATAGGAATTGCTTGTTGTTAGTCAAGGGCATGTGTTAATTACACTGGTCTTCATATCTCTCTGACGACAGTCAAGATTGTTCCGGCTTTTATTTTGTTTGTGGAGGTCATTTGGGAATTCACTCCTGGATGTGATTCTGGCCTTTCCATTGGACAACAAACATTTTGCATTGAGGTGTGAAATTTTGCAAGTTTTGTGTGTTAAGCAAAGTTTGTAAATTCAAGAAAATTTGTTTATTTCTAATAAAATCAATGAGTCAGTGCTTAGCATTTGAATTTTTAAATCTAGAACTTGTTTTGTTCACTACATATAGGACCTCATTCAAATAACAGAGTGTAATTCTGCGTATTTTTTTTTTTTTTTTGGTTTCAGTAGTAAAAATATGTGTTGTGTTTTTCTGTTTAATTGTCCTACTGGTTTTTGTTTTAGTTATTTGTTTTTCATCATGAGCTCCATGGACATGAGATTGGGAATCGTTCAATTCCGAATTTATTTCCACAGAATCTTTTAACTTTGTATTTTTAGAAATATATGCTGATTTTAGTCTGTTAATGGAAATATTATTATGCACATTTTCAGATATTTTGATTATAAAATATTTGTCATGTCGGCTTATTACTTGGAATGGGCCTGTATATGGTGCTTCTAAAGGTTTTCGTTTTGTCTTGCTGTTTTGTCCTAGTGGGTTGAAATGTGTTTCCATAATTGTTGTCAATTTTGTTGTTAAATGTCTTGGGTGAAAGTCATAAGAGTGAGTAGATATGTTTAGTTTCTTCTCATATTGAAGGCCACATTATTAAAGTAACCTAAAAATACTGAGAAAATGAAACATGTTTTTTAAGACAAAACAAAATTTCTTTAGATTTTTAATATTTGAAGTTGTCAGCAGCTTGTTTTAGGAAAAGTAGTTAAACGTTAAAAGTGTTTGTAGTTTTGATGTTGAGTAGAGTTTTTTTTTAAATTCCACTGTTCTCATTAGAGGCTGATAATGTATCAGCATATGATTTGAGACTGGAGTTATTCAAACACATGGGACTCTTAAAATTTGATGAGTAGTCAGGAAAGAAAATGTCTATATTCAATGGTCAGACACAAAGTAGTTAGTAGTATTCAAAAGCGTAAAGCCAATTTCACATAAAGTTAAACAGTTACATTCAATATGGATAAAAAGGGTATATTTTGAGGTATTTAGCTTTGAAGTTGAGAGTATGTGTAAATATTCTAGTTGTTTTTAGAGGTTAATATTGTATCAGTGTATAATCTGACAACAGGGTTTATTTAAACGTGTTGAGCTCTGCTTTTCTTTTTTGTCCTTTCTTTCTTTTTCTCCTGTCCTTTCTTTCTTGTCCTGTAGATGGTGAGTCAGCATTTTATGTAGTGATGCTTGAGTTTTCATGTTGTGGTCAACATCTTTTTTTTGTGTGAGTGGAAGGTTGGTTTGTGCATTTCATTGAATTGGCCATGTGTCATACAATACCAAACTCCCTACAACTTACAGATTATTTGCTATCATCAGAAGGTTGGAGATTGAAACATGAAAGATTGTTGGAAGAATAAAAGTATAACTTTTGCATATTTAAATAGAAATTTATTTATGAAAAAGAATAACATGAATTGGTAGAAGTTAATGTTCAATGAGAAAAACTATTAAGAATTTAAAGGTATCAAGAGTTTGTAGTAGTCCTTGCAAGAGTGAGTTTATGTGTACATAGACAGGAACATATGTATGTATATATGTATGTATAAGCATTTATTGTTGGATAGGATTGTCTTTGAAGTTATTACTCAGAGTGAATGGTGAAAAGGAAGGACGTGAGAGGTGAGATAGAAAGATAGAGACAATAAAAGCGATTACTTAATGTTAGTCAAGGTGCATGTTAATTACGCTTGTCATCTTATCTCTTTGATGATGGTCAAGCTAGTTCCATCTTTTGTTTGTGGAGGTCATTTGGGAATTCACTCCCGGATGTGATTCTAGCCTTTTCATTAGACATTTTGCATCGAGGTGTGAAATTTTGTGAGTTTTGTGTGTGTGAAACAAAGTTTGTAAATTTGAGATAATTCATTTATTTCTAACAAAATCAATGAGTCAGTGCTTAGCATTTTAATTTTTAAATCTAGATCTTGTTTTGTTCATTACAAAGTATGTCATGATAAAATGACACTTTTTATCTGTATGTGGAAGATACATACTAGGAACACATATTTTTCAAATGTGTAGACAGTGGTTTTTGACAGCAGATCAAATTTTAGGTTTTTAAAGTAATTAAGTTTTTATACTACTGACTTTGTTAAAGGGGCTAAATTGTTTAAGTTAAAATTTAAATTAAATAATTATGGTATACTAAGGTATGTTAGAATTAGGAAAAACAAATAAATATTGTGTGGGTCATTAATTTTTAATAAAATAATTGTTATGTAATATTAGAGCATAAATTATAAATGAACATTATAATTAATTAAATTTTAAAGTGAAATATTTACTGTGTTTACATAATACTGACAATTCATTTCTATGGTTTAGTAGTACTTTGTTTTTAGGAAACTTTAAATATGCTGCTTTTCATTCAGGCACAGAAGGCAAAAGTCATAGAATGATTTACTGATTCTTGATCTTTTTTCGAATTTTCCATTTTACCTTGGGGGTTTTATTTGTTTCTTTTAACAGCCAAAAATACACAGAAATGGATGTTTGGTTTTGGTATGCATTATTTTTGAAAGAAGATATATTTTAAAATATCACCTGAAGAAAAACAATATTGTTCTGAAATATAAAATGTTTACATTGCAATACATTTCAGAGCAGAGATGATTATTTACAAGGGAAAAGAAAATTGTATACTTATAAGGCTTGATTTGGCTGCATTATTTTTAATTGATACTCCTACTTGGGTAGATATCCTGTTTTTAATTAAACAGTATATATATATATATATATATATATATATATATATATACTGGCCTGAATATTTATGAGAAATTTTGTTAGAAAAATTTGTATTATTCAGCAGGATTCAAACCTGCAACCCCTAAAGACATAGGGGAAGCCATCAATTGTAAACAATTGCATCTTAGACCACTCTACCACGAATAATTTCACAATCTAAATGAAGCCAAATCAAGGTTTATAAATATACAATTTTCTGGTTCTTTGCAAATAATCATCTCTGCTCTGAGATGTATCGTAATGTAAACAAATGTAAACAGACAGTGTTATGGAAAGATCCGTAGATTTTTAAGTAATTGCCATTACAGTTGTAGCATACAAGAAAGATCATGGATTATTAGGAATTAATGTATTAAAAGTAGACACTGTGAGACTAATCAATTCTATGAAAGCAAAAGGAAATGCAGTAGGATTGTTAAAAGGCTATAAAGCAATCATTCAACTAAAGGAGAACTGTCACTCAATGTATATAGAGTCAAGAAAAGTTCCAGTTCATATGCTATCTTGAGTAGTAGCAAAATTAAACAAAATGATGATACAACAAGGCATACTAGAAAGAGTTACTCAAGGTGTTAGTAATTAAGCATCACTGATAGAAGCAATAAAAAAAGCCGATGGAGATTTAAGGATATGTGACGATTATAAGATAGGAGGGAATCACCAGATATGTTCAGACTTGTTTCCATTGAGATAAAAACTTGAAGCCATATTTTTCAAAAAGCAATTGAAAGAGTCCTATTGGGAAAAGTAAAAATAGGATAATATACAGGACAATATAAGTGTAGGGGGCGAGAACTAAAGAAGAGTTAAAATATAAAATAGAGCAAATTTTGGTGAGATTGAAAAAGGCAGGCTTCACCATAAACAAAGAGAAATGTTGTTTTGACTGTAAGAAGATATCATTTAGGATATCAAATATCAGAGGAAAGCATATCACCTGATAGTAGACTAACAAAAAAAAAAAAAAATATAACAGAAATAGCTACTCCAACAAATAAAAAAGAATTAAAATCTTTTTTGGGGCTGATAAATTTTTATAGTAAAAATATATATACCAAGGTACAGCAACATAATAGAGTCATTTGCAAAATTACACAAAAGAAAATGAATTTTAGTGGACACAGATGCAAACCATCATTTTTTAAACACTAAAAAATATTCTGAGGAGCAAACCAATAATAAAAGTTTTTGATCCCCCCCCCCAAAAAAAATAATATTAATCATGGATACAAGCAGCCTTTGAGATTTGAAAAAGAAATCACTCAACCAACGGTCGAGAGTGAGGAAAAATTTACTCGCCCCAAAATCATTTTACACGATCGACTACATTTAAGTATCTAAATTTGTAGTTTCTTTCTTCTGTTTGACTACAACCTCCATCTCATAGATGATAAAAAATAACAAATCTGATTTTCTCAATGATTTTCTATAAAAAATTACTTACTTGTATAATTTGGTTTTTGGTGCATGGTTGAAAGAAGTATGCATATTTTTTTCTTTCTTTCAAGTGTTTGTTTTTATTTTTCATAAGCCGAGAGGAAATATAGATGTTGAGTCAAGGATAATATTTTTCCAAATGAGTTTCTAAAAATCTGTGAGCTTCTTTAATCTGGGTGACAGAGACATTTTGGCTCCACTCTGGAAGCATAAATTAAACAAATGTTTTTACTGACCAGGATGATAAAAGTGAGATAGGAGCTTGTCATTCTAAATTCCATTTGTCAGATTTTGCTTTGATGATTGCAGGATGTCACTGTCTTTTGTTTAACCACACATTTTGACATTAATCAGGCACTATGCATAAGACCAAAGAGTTCAATAATATCATTGTAGGTCATTCTAAGTAACGTGTGAATCTTCAATGGCATACTTTTGGGTTGTAAAAGGAATCAGATTTTCTTATGTTTGATTGTGAGATTTTTAATTGACTGCGGATGAGTAAAGCAATAAACTTTAATCCTCCAATTAAGTTTTTAATCGACTGAGTCGATTGGGCAAGTGTAATCTCAAAGGTTGGAAACAAGTGTAAGGTGATTGTTATTGTTTCTATCACAAGATAACAGCCAATCATGTACATATCAAGAAGGTTAACAACAGAAACTAACTTCCTACTCGAATATTGAAAAAGGAAGCACTAGCAATAGTATGGAGCATGGAGAGAGCACAAAACATTTTGACAGAAAAAAATTCTTATTAAAATCGGACCACAAACCATTAGAATTCATATTTAATTTTGACATAGTGTATGTAAAAGGGAATACTATACCTCATGTAGATGCTTTATCAAGATTGCAATTCAAGAATGAGGCCAAAGAATGACAAGAAAATGCTAAAGATAAAATATTACACTGGGTGGAAACTGATGTTTTTCCTCTAAATAGACTCAAAATAGAAACAAAGCAAGACCCAGTATTATGCAGAATAGTAGGGAAAATAAAAAATAATATATGGAGTAACTGTTTGATAGCAGGGTGACTCTTTAAAGAAACAAAGCACAAACTAACCATAGAAAATGGCATTATATGTAATGGAGATGCAATGGTAGCTCCACAAATACTGAGAAGGGACATACTAAAAGGAGTATATGATGATGTACATTGTGGCATAACAGCAACACAAAGAAGACTAAAGTTGCAAGTAGAGGAATAAATCGAGATGCCTAAAATGTGCAGAAATAAAGAACTTCAAGCAAGTAAAAATTCACTCAGGGCCCAAGGAAGCAGAGCCATGGGTTAGAGTTCATATGGATCATGTACATATCAGAGAGAGGGGATTATTCTTACTATTAGTGTACTTATATTCAGGATGGTCAGTTGTCAGAGTAAAAGACAGAAAAGCTACCACAATAAAACAAAATACTAAGAACCATATTTTCAAGGAATGGAGTACCCCAGACAATAGTCACCAATAATGCACCTGAGTTTTACAATGAGAATTTATGTGCATGGTTAAAGCAAACTGAATGCATCTCATACAAGACTCCACTATATCACCTAAAATCTAATGGCATTGCAGATAGAATGCTACAAACCCTGTAAATGGCATTAAAAACATTCTCGCCACCTACTGAAAGCATAGAAGCATATTTACCAAAAATATTTCTCAGTTACAAATCCATTCCACATGCAGGAAGGAAACTGATCCTGTCAGCATTAATGGGAAGACAAATCAGAAACCCCATAGCTATGTACTTTTCAACAAGAGAAAAAGTGTGGTATAAAAAGAATAAAGAGACAAATCCAGGAGAAGTAAATTTCCTAATGCAAAAAGGTCACAACATGGTTATATTGGAAAAAAGGAACAAAATATACTGCTACATGCAGATCAGTTCAGAAACAGAAATGAACTGGAGGATGTGGAGATGGAAGATCAGGAACAAGGGCAACATATATTTGCACATGCAGATCAATTCAGAAGCAGAGACAATCTGGAGGATTTGGAGATGGAAAGTCAGGAAGAAGAGACACAAAATTATAAAAGTGGAACAGAACAGGAAATGGAAGAAGGTGAGAATTAGAAGATGAACAAAGGGGAGGAGGAAAATGAAAAGAGACCGAGATCACCATTAAAGAGAAAACGTGAGAGACAAGAGGACGGACAATACAAAACAAAAATAGTTAGCAGCAGTAAGAGAAAAAAACAAAAGTGTACGACTTTTCCAATTTAGGGAGGTGTAGTATTGTATGCAAATGAAGACTAGTATATATAGAGAGTACTTGGAGAAGTAGACAGAAAATAGCCTGTCATCATAGAGGACATGCAGAGGTGTTCTATGACTACTTCTACTCACATTGATATGCAAAACATAACACTTTTGAAATGCGTCATTGGCCATGCTGATGCGTCTTCAGATCTCAGTGTCACACTTTTCATTCTCTGTGAGAACACTTCCCTGGTATTTAAATTTCTTTACCTGTTTTATTTTAGTTTCCCCAACCTGTAGATGCCATTTTGGAGTCTTCCTTTTGCTGATGACCATGCATTCAGTTTTCTTGAAGTTTATACTTAATTTTTGCTTCTCACTTTTTCTTGCTACTTCTGTAGGAGATCCTGCATTTTCCTCTCCGTGTTTGCTAACAGCACAGTGTCATCCATATATGTTATTTTGTTGAGATTGTGGCTGCCAATGACAAATTCTGGCAAAGATTCTTGCTCTCTCAGAATTGTTTCGCTGTACTGATTGAATAGATGCAGTGAGAAAACACACTCTTGTCTTATGCCCCTTTCTATTTTTGAATATCTGTTGAATTCATTTCCTGTCTGTATGCAAGCAGTTTGCTGCCAATATTGATTCTTGATTATCTTAATGTCTTTCCTGAATAGGATACAGTAAAAAGTAAAATAAACCATTTCATGTGAATCACATTTTCTCTTATTAATTAACATTTTTGTTCTTGTGAAATGAAATTCTTTTTCTGATAATATCAATTCTAAAGCAAAACATGTCAGAATAGAAGTTTTCTAAATTGTTTTGTATATTTATTATTATATTGGATTCTCATCCAACTTTATTCATGTACACACATATACAGAGTAAATTTATGTGTATAGTTACAAAGTATATTTTAGTTGTAGATGTTATTTGCATCTGTCTATTGGAAGTCTATCAGTTATCAACATCAACAGGGTATTTTTGCTATGTATCATAATTTCAAACAGGCAGTCAAGAATTTTATCAGTATATTCTGATTCAGAAACTGCATGAGCTGTATAACTAAACCGATGAATAGAGCATCCAGCAGAATCAGACCAGAAACAGGACAAAAACTCTGCAGGTTCATTAAAGATACTAGAACAAGGAATGCAATATTTATGCTCAGAATAATATCAGAGCAATACAAATACAAAATGATGTGTACCTGTGTTTTATAGCTTATGTAAAATTGTTTGATAATGTATATCACAAAAGAACTACTGAAATTGATTAGCAACCCTGATATATTTGAAAAGAATAATTCAGAATCTATACTGACAGCAAACTGCCTGCATAATGGATTCAGTAAATATACAAAAATGAAAAGTAGTGTGAGACAATGATGTGTCTTCTTACTGAACTTATTCAACCTATACAGTGAGGTGATGCTGAGAGAATTAGAAATTCTATATGTAATTATTATTACCATTCATAATCTTAATAACATATGATACGCAGATGACACAGTTTTGATAGCAGATACAGAAAAGAAACTAGAAGAAATTTGAAAGAAGATAGTGAAAAAAAATGAGAAGAAAGGACTAAACATCAACTGCAAAAAGACAGAATGCCTGGTTGTGAGCAAAAGGAACAGTCTAACTTGAAAATTGGAGATATCAAAATTAAAAATGTACAAAACTTTAAATAACTGAGAAGTGCTTTAACAGAGGATGGAAAGTGTGACTCTGAAATCTAAAGGTGCATCCAAATAGTACTGAACTGTAGCATAATATCAGTCTTCCTGTATGGCAGTGAATGCCAAACAATTTCCTCACAGATGAAGAGGAGAGTTGAAACAGCAGATTTCTGGTTCTATATGAGAATGCTGAGAATACCATGAACCAAACATGTGAGCAATGAAAAGCTTTAGAGAAAAATAAACAAAAAGGAAACTTATATTTAGCATCAGAAAAAGACAGTTGAAATTTCTAGAGCACATAATGAGGAAAGAGGGATTGGAAAATCTGATACTCACCAGACAGATTAGAGGCAAGAGGGACAAAGAACAATAATGCGTAACTTACTTAGTGAGCTTGAGTAAATGGATGGGGGAGAAATAACAAAAAGACAAAATTTATTAAGAGGTGCAAAGGACAGGAAATAGTGAAGAGCCATGATCACCTTCATCTTAAATAGACAAGAAGAAATATATAAATTTTTTATTTAATTGCATTGTTATTGGTTTATTTAAACAACAAATTTCTTATGTTGTATTTTTATTGTTATTGTATATATATATTTTGGTAGACTTTGGTAGAGTTTGGAAAAACAGTAGCTACTCACATATCTACACATTGTTCATTCAGTAATGAATTTGAAGACTCTTGGATACTGGCTTGTGTTTACATTTTATATAACACGCTAAAATCCACCTTCCTCTTTGAGCACCCATAGCTAAGAGGTAGAATTGCCGAATGATGTCAATTTGGTCAGGTTTCAATCCTGGCTAGAAGCAATCAGATGTCTAACCGTACTGATGAGCTGTGATACAGCAAAACAGATCTGTTTGCAGATTATATATATATATATATATACCTACCTGCTTTTCTTTGGTATTTATAACATTCTGGAATTTTGAATCTTGTTCTGGTTGGGTATACACCTTCATTTTCAAACATTTCACGTCCAATATTTATGTTAGTTCTTGTAAATCTACTCACCTCACCTCTGTTTTAAAATTCTGATCTTCTCGATAATTGGTTAGATTTTATTAGCATTTTGTGAATCATGTTTTGAAACATCAAATTCTTCATTTATTCTTTGATCAGTGACACTCATGTGCTTTTGTTATGTCTACCGACAGGTTGTGGTACAGTGGATATCAGCTCGGAATGAGAAACCGGGTAGCCAAGTTCAAATTCCAGTTGAATCCATTGTATTCACTTACGTGCAAATACCCTTGGGGAAGGTATTAATCCGTCTCTTCCTTCCAGTTATGGGTCAAATAGCAGGACAGATTGGGTTCTATAGCCTTGGTCAGCAACCAGTCTACCACAGAAAGCAATGACAACCTACTGCGGGATAACCTTCTGCCCAGTCAATCATGTCTTTTTCGAGACATGATCGCCCAAGCGTGTATCACGTATGGCACTTAACTGACTGACTGACTGAATGATTATATCTTAGAATGTGACAATTTCCTAAACTATTTACACTATTTACATTGTTCAGACTGTTGTATTCGTCCTTATTGTCATATTCATACCATTTCAGACATTTCCATAAGTAACCCCAAGGACACATGTCTCAGTGTATAAAAGTGTTGGTTCAAGTAATCTAGTGACTTGACCCAAAGAGTTGTGAGTTCAATATTTGGCCGCAGCAAAAGTGAACAAAAACTTGAAGAATTGAATTACTAAAAGGAAATAACTGAAACTGAGATGTCCAGAATAGGCATGACACATGGAGCTAGAACAATCTACTCCCATGGAGTAAAAAAGGGTTTGGTTTGAAATTCCAAGGTATATCATCTGAAGAAGGTCAGTACGTATAACAACCGAAACCTGAATATGACAATAAAGATGAGGACAATAATCCAAACAATGTAAATAGTGTAAATGTTTACAATAACTTATCTCAGAAATAAACAGACAATTTCCTGAACTTTTTTATTCTTCAATGCTGGTCTCTATTTATCATTTTAACTTAATTCCATAGAGGTTGGTGTGTCCTCTTCTTTACACATTAGTTTTATACTCTTTCTTCTTTAAACAATCTTTTAAAGATTACTTTGAAAAATCTGATTAAATGCCAAAGGATAGATACAATATAGAAAAGAACATTTAGGAGATTGAACATATTTGTTATTATCTATTTGTTTATGTTCCTTGATCAAAATTAGAAAAGAAATATAAAAATGATAAAAAAATATCAATTATTATAAAACCAATCATCTTTTTCATTCTGTATGAGAGACACAGGACACTGAACCAATTACTCTGTGAAGCTCTTCAATGACAAGTTTGTATTTGAAAACCCTTACAACTGAATCAATGTAATTTCTCAGTGCAGCTGTTTTTTTGATCTGGTGCATGCAATTGTCTCCCTATGTGTCTGGAGTTTGGTAGTTTTAATATCAAACAGGAAATGAGACAGATTTAGGAAAATTGCAATTTCTAAAGATTCTAATAATATTCAATTACTGTTTCCTTAATTTGTTCTGAAAGAGGGTCAAAATTAATTATCTGGAACTATGTTTGTCTTTACAAATACTTTTTTTTATTGATAACAGACATGACGCTTTTAGCCAGAGCCTGGTCGATACTGAAAGGAATCATTGTTATAATGTTAATGAATAAATTTGTTATTTATGATCACCATGATTATTTTTTTTATAAAATTCATCATAATTATAAGAAATACTAGTGTATAAATTTTATTAGTTATTTAGACAATAACTAATAAAATGGTCATGTTATTTTTTTGTGATTTTTTAAAACTATAATCTTTACAAACATAATTAACATCATAACAGATCATCATCATTAAGATGATGACGATGATAATAATAATTTATTATCATCATGAGTTATTTGCACTGTATGCTTTGGGTCATTATTTTGTTTTAAATATCCAACCCTCTTCAAGCTCCAAGTATTGTTAAAAGTAGAACAAATTAGCTTCCAAAACACTGATATATCACTTCCTTCCTGGTTCTTTCAGTTACATAAAGTGACTCTGTATCACTGAAAGAGAAATATCTGCCCAACAATCCATGATACTTCCACCTTTATGCTTCAGTGTAGACTTGTTGTTTTTTTTACTCATAGGCACACCCATCTTTTCTCAATACATGAAAAACTGGGTTCTAGCAAAAAAGTTAAGTACATTGATCTAAAAATCATTAGATCTTTACTAAATGTTCAAAAATAAATTTTATCCTGGTACCTTTCTTTCAACAACATTTTTGTAGGGTCAGTCAGTCAGTTAATTACCATACATGATACATGCTTGGGTGATCATGTCTCTTTTAAGACATGACTGACTAAGCAGAAGATTTTCCCACAGTAGGTTGCCATTACTTTCTGCTGTAGACTGGTTGCCAACCAAAGCTATAGAATCCAACTTGTCCTGCTGTTTAATTCATAACTGGAGAAAGATGCAAACTTTCCCAATGGCATTTGTGCATAAGTGAATGAAATGAATTCAACTAGAATTCAAATTTGGTTCTCTGATTTCTTATTCAGAGCTGATATCCATTACACCACAATGAACATCCTTTGCAGTTCATTACTAATAATTATTTTGTAACCAATGTTCCAGCTGCTGCTGCTAAATCCTCTTGTATCTTCTTTCAAGTTACCACTTGATTTACTTTGACTTTGTGGAGTGCTAGTTCAGAAGGGTTTTTGGTGGTGCTAAGTTTCTTCCACTTCAGAATATTAACCCTAATGGTCCTGGCAAGGATTTTAACATCTTTGCCAATGGAATTGTTGCTCAAAGCTTCATTATGTTGCTTAATTATGGATTCTTTTATTTAATTGAGAGCACTTTTACTTTTAACCATGACAGTCTTGTTGCAAGAAGGTGAAAGAGTAAATGATAATTCCAATCATACTCTGGCAAATTATTGGAGGAAGATACAAAAACATTTTTATGTAGGTACAAAATGATCTAGCCTTGTATTCCTTTTTAAATAACATTTTTATGATAGATTCTTAACGTTGACCAAAACTTTTTCATTATTACTTTTGTTTATATTTTATTCTATATTGTATATTTGCAAATATGTATTTTTTCCTTAGTAATTGTTAATTTTATATCAAAATTCAACACCTGTGTCAATTCAAAATAAATGTAAGCATTACAAGCATATTAAATAAGTATTTTGGAAAAGCATGAATGCTTCTTTATTCTAACTGTATATTATAATGATTGATTTTTTGTTTGTCATTGTGTTTGATTCTTATCATAACATAGCAAAATCGACACATCATAGCAAGATTTATTTAAGATATAAAAATTGTATGACTTGAAAAATAAAGTAATTTCCAGTCCAACTTAAAACTTAATAGTGTGTGTGTGAGGTCTGTATTTATATTTATAATAATGATGTGTGTTTATTATAAACATTATAAAGAAAATATCAACATTGACAAGTAAAAGAAAATAAAAAGATTACTAACTGATTATATCAGTGAAAAAAATTACATTTTTATATAGAAATAAAAATTGCAAATTATAGAGTTTTTCACTTTTTTATTTATTTACTTTTTAAATCTAAATTTGCACACTGAACTTCTTTAACTATATGTTGTGTCCCTTCTTGACATAGGCAATCATGGATCTCCACAACTTCCTATCCTTGGTAGCCCTTTGTAAAGTTTGTTTTTTTGCTAAATCTCCTAATTCCTGTTCTGTAAACCATTTACACAAGCTTGTTAGTTAAGTTATTTGCTATTTTTCTCTGTTCCTCTTACTTTCAATATGTCCTGTAAGTGTTAAATTCTCTAAGCCCTCTATCCTCATGTGCACTGGAAATTTCAATAGTCTCTTTCTGATGCTACATATAACAGTCCTTTTTGTTTTCATCTTCTCTAAGACATTGTCATTGCACATGTGTTCAGTTCATGGTATTCTCAGTATCCTTCTGTAGAACCATATTTCTGTTGCCTTAAATCTCTTCTATATCTGTTATGATATTGTTCAGCATTCACTGCTATATAACAGTACTGATGTTACATAACAGTTCAGTAATCTTCTCTTTGTCTCCAATGAAATCTTCCCGTTTTTTAGTACTTTGCATAGTTTTTGAAAGGAATCTTTTGCTATAAGATTTCAGTGTTGCATTTTCAGTTCCCTGTTAAAACATTTTCTAGATATTTTAATTTTTGCACTTATTTAATTCTGTTATCTTCAATTTGTAATTCAGATATTGACAGGATATCCATGACTGTGATGACACAACATTGTTGACTTAATGAGCAGGGTTTAGGGTTCCCCTGATGGAATTAATATCCATGAGTCTGTGACCAAAATGACATTGGCTATGGTCTGTCCTGGTAAGGGTTGGGCTTTTCAAGGTTTGCTATGCAATGAATAAATATCATGAGAACAGTTGGTGGGATCTAGTCAGGTACTTAGCTATGCAGTGACCCTAGTAATCCACTCAGTCATGGAACTGCTGCTGCTGTTGCTGCTGATGATTTTGTCTGTAAATATATTTATGAATACAAAATGACTTCACAAGAAGCTTAATGGCTAACTTTGATGTTCTTTGAGTAAGCACTCATAAGATAGGAAAATAGGATCAACAAATTCAGACCGTATCGCTTTGATATTAATGCACTTATGATGGGCAAAAAACCAGTTGTTCCCTGTCCCAGTACTGTTTCTTCTAAGCACCATATTCATTCAAGAGAGATGATCATGATTTTCCAGAATTTCTTGTTCTTTGTAACGCTTAATAAATTTTGTCTTTTTTGTTATCTTTCCTAAACCTTATTTCCCCATTCATTTACTCAAGCTTGCTATTTAGATTATACATTGTTTTCCTCTGTTTCTTTTGCCTACAATCTGTCCTATGAGCAGCCTTTGAGATTTGAAAAAGAAATCACTTGGCCGGTGGTTGAGAGCAAGGGAAAATTTACTTGACCAACCTCATTTTAATAGTCATCTTACATAAACATAGTGTGAATTGCTAATGGAAAGCAAAAAATGAAATTTTAATTAAAATCTCAAAAGTGTTAGAAAGGATTTAAATAATTTTAAAAAATAATAGCCACAAAATTTGATCTTTCCTCTTAATAATAGCATAAATACTTTGATAATAAAATTTTGTTTTTTTGAGTCCTTTTAACATCATGATATGCTGTTTTTTTGGCAATTGAGTGAAGGTATCTAAATTTGTAGTTTCTTTCTTCTGTTTGACTACAACCTCCATCTCATAGATAATAAAAAATAACAAATCTGATTTTCTCAGTGATTTTCTATAAAAAATTACTTCCTTGTATAATTTGCTTTTTGGTGCATGGTTGAAAGAAGTATGCATATTTTTTCTTTCTTTCAAATGTTCGTTTTTACTTTTTGTAAGCGGGGAGGAAATATAGATGCTGAGTCAAGGATAATACTTTTCCAAACAAGTTTCTAAAAATCTGTGAGCGTTTTTAATCTGGGCAACAGAGATATTTTGGCTCCACTCTGGAAGCGTTAATTAAATGAATGTTTACGCTGATTGGGATGATAAAAGCGAGATAGGAGATTGTCAGTCTAAATTCCATTTGTCAGATTTTGTTCTGATGATTGAGTGATGTCATAGTCTTTTTTAATCACATATTTTGACATTAATCATGTGCCATACATAAGACTAAAAAGTTCAATAATGTCATTGTAGGTCATTCTAAGTAACTTGTGAATCTTCAATGGCATACTTATGGGTTGTAAAAGGAATCAGATTTCCTTTTTTTATATTTGAAGGGACATGTTTCATTGCGAGATTTGAAATCGACCATAAGTGAGTAAAGCAATAAACTTTAATCACCCAATTAAGTTTTTAATTGACTGAGTCAATCCAGTGAGTGAAATCTCAAAGGCTGCCTATAAGTATGAGATTTTCTAATCCTTCTTTTCTCATGTACACTAGAAATTTCAACCGTTTCTTTCTGATGTTAAGTAAAGGTGTAATTTTTGTTTCCATTTTATTTAAAACATTCTTGTTACTCACATGTTCAGTCTGTGGTGTTCTCAGCATCCTTATGTAGAACCACATTTCTGTTGCTTTTAGCCTTTTCTTCATCTTTGAGAAGATTGCCCAATATATACTGCCATAAAGTGGAGTATATATAATGGCTCAGTACTATTTTCTTGGTTTTTAGAAAAAATTTCCTGTTTCTTAATATTTTGCTTAGATTCTGGAAGGCTGCTTTTACTATTCTAATGTGCCTTTGGATATTAGTCACATTTTTCACCCTCTGTTGAAACACTTCTCAAAACTTAATGACAGCCTTGTCATTGCTATGCTATGATATTACAAAAAAGTGTTAAAGTAAGTACATTGGGGGTTATCTATCCTAATTACCTGTGTCATTGCTAACTAAAAGCTGCTATATTTATTGCCAGCTTTGATAAACAGCTGCTAGTGTAAGATTATAATTTTAATAAATGTTCTTTCTTTGTACATATAAGTAAGATGACATATTTTTAGCTTGAAAATTTGTCCTCCTAAACCCATTGCTTCCAGTGGAGCATAGGTCATTGACAAACTCTCACCATCAACAAGGGGGTTGTCGATCCTTCTGTAACTTGTCTTTTTTACAGGTAGGTGTGTTGACCCTACACAAGCCTCTTTATTAAGGCAAGGTATAGTCAGTTAAGTGCTCTACAAAATACATGCATGAACGATTATGTCTCTTTTGATCCATGAATAACCAGGCAGAAGATTTTCCTGCAGTAGGTTGGTATTTCTTTCTGCCATAGACTGGGTGCCAACCAAAGCTATAGAACCCAATTTGTTCTTCTATTTAACCCATAGCTGGAGGAAGAAAAGATAGATTAATACCTTTGCCTAGGATATTTGCACATAACTGAATGCAACAAATTCAACTTGAATTCAAACTTGGCTCCCTGGTTTCTCATTCCAAGCTTGTATCCATTGCACCACAACACACATCCTTGAAAATTTGTACAGACTTTAAATATACAGGTAGTCATTTATCTTAGAATTAACTTATATGCTAAGGCAGTGACAGCCAAAGCTTCCGTCAGACTTCAAGATATCTGTTGTGGAGATGAACGCAACTGTCCAGAATATGACTTGGACATGTCCAAATATAATATATGCCAAGAATCATCAAGAGAGAGTTAGAGAGATCTAGCAAGAGGCAAACTTTACATCCTAACTGCAGAATTCAGCAAGACTATGTAATCTCTAAGTGACATTATACTTCATGATTATTTTATCTTCATTCAATGCAAAACCTAAGTGGTTAAACATTTGAAATTGCTGATTTATCATCCAAGATTGAATGGTCAAGCTGACCAGTTTGTTGACACATTCAAAAAGGCATTAAGAAAGGCTAAAGGCTTTAAAGCTGAAGAAATGGCACTACAAGAATTTCTGAGCATATATTGAATAACATCAAATGCAAATGTCCCTGTGAAAATGTCACCTGCAGAGTTCATGTTTGCTGGGAAAGTGAGATCCATTTCCAATAAATTACAGCCTGAGGATATAAAAATTCAAAAATTGAAACTACCAGATCATTTAAAATTAGCGATAATGTCTTCTTTAATGCTTTAAAGTCAGAAAAGAAAATTGTCAGGAAAAAATAATTATTTCACGCCTTGGTAGTATGATGTACATTGTTGAAGGTAGACGATTTCAACCTAGAAGACATACAAATCAATTGAGAATAAGCAACAAGTAGAATTTAATTTACTGATGGAAAAACTTTACCTTTGAAGTTAGTCAGTTAAGTGCCATATGTGAAACACACTGGGGCGATCATGTCTCTTTCGAGACATGACTGACTGGGCAGAGGATTATCCCACAGTAGATTGCCATTGCTTTCTTCAGTAGACTGGTTGCCAGCCAAGGCTATAGAACCCAATCTGTCCTGTTATTTAACCCATAACTGGAAGGAAGAGACGGATTAATACCTTTCCCAAGGGTATTTGCGTGTAAGTGAATGCAATGAATTCCACTGGAATTCGAACTCGGCTCCCCGACTTCGCGTTCCAAGCCGATATCCACTGGACCACAACACACCTCTCCAGAATATGTCTTGGACTTGTCCAAATAGCATATATACTGAAGAATACCAAGAATCATCAAAAGAGAGCTAGAGAGCGTTATCCGGAAGCGAGCTTTATATCCTGACTACAGAATTCAGCAAGTCTACGATAACTCCAAGCAACATTACATTTCAGGATTGTATTATCTTCATTTAATGCAATAAAGACATAACAATATCTGACCCTTTGGGGGTATTATTTCTTTATTTTAATCAATAATTTGAAGTAATGCATGTGTTCTGCACAAACTTTATTTAAAATAAATTCAGGTACTTTGAATAAGAATGACGGATATAATGCATCTGTTTTTTATATTAGATCGCCAACTTAGTGATAAAAATAGGCTGAATGGTAAAAATTGCCCCATAATTCATATCTGTTATTTTTAATACAATGGCTACAAAGCTTGTTTGTGCACTTGTATGATTATACCAGCCTCTCTCTGCAGAGCATGACTTTTACTGAAACAGCTGTGACTTCTTGTTCTACTTTAAATTCTTTTGTTAAATCCAATTTAATCTTGTCCTTTAGTGAATATTGTTTTTGTTATTTTTGTTATCCTCTTTGTATTATATGTAACAATGATAGTGAAGGGATTAATGTCTACTTAAACAGAAAGGGGAAAGAGAAATGGACAATAAATTAACTTTTTAAATCTTTTTGTTTTTGCTATTTCAGCGGTACCTTTAATTCAAATTTTTGTGCAGAATAAGTAATAATAACAAAGATTGTTTATGCCTAACAAAAGCCATTAACCAACAAATTACTGGAGGAAGACTCATTTAAGGTGGGCAGACTTTGTAAATAAAGTACTCAATACTAAGAAATAGAAAACAGAACATTAATAGTGAATAAATAAATAAAATGTACAGTTATTTATCACCTGACTCATACTTTCACCGAGATAAATCTGAATATCAGGGTAAGATAAATCTATTGAACTTCTTATTTACTTATTCACATTATATATACATATACATTTAAATGAATGAGGGGGTTCAACGTGTTTATAGCTTGAAACTACTCATATTTTATTAGCATAATTTTTATCTGAAAATTTTCTGTGTAATGTTCCCTTATGTGATTAATATTCACCACTGAATTAAGTGAACTGACAAAGAAAAAGATTATGCTAAAAATAATTGTTGTATAAAACAAATTATTTTTCTGTCATTAGGTTACTGATTTATTCATGTATGGACATCTAGTAACATTATGTGTGTGTGTGAGTGTGTGTGCATGTGTATGTAATAGAACACTTTATAAAATGCCTAAAATGGAAGGTATTTTCTCGACAATGACAATAGTGGCAACCACAACAAATAACAATAATATTAACATTTTGGATTTACATCAATGAAATGCCCACCTCAGCAAAGCAACCTCATTGCTTTTGAAAATTACTTCACAAACATAATCAATAATTTGGAAATAAAAATTCAACAATAGTTTCCAAAAATGATTTGAAAAGATAAAAAATGATAAACAACTAAAAAAATCTATTTATAAAAGCAGATAAATACAGGACAATCTATGAAATGGAATCCAACAAGTACAATAAACTAGTTGACAAAGAAGTCACTAAATTTTACAAAATCAATAATAACAAAACATTAAGTGATATAAACTAAGAAGCTAAAAACATAACCACTAAACTAAAATTAGACAATAGATTAAAATAACTAGCAAAAGTAGAACCATTCATTAAATAAAAAGATCATAAGGACAATTTCAAAATCAAATGAACATGCAGATTACTCAACCCCACAGAAAGTAACATTGGAAAAATAAGAATACAAATACTAAAAAATTCTGCTCAAAACTAAGAAACATACAAAACATAAACCAATGGAAAAATACAAAAGCAACAATTGATTGGTTTACAAACATTAGTAATAAAAATTAACAGATTTCACATACTGCTGTCCACTCAGCTGACTACCGATTTGACTTTGAAGTGGTTGATCCATGTTTCATCCATTGTCATGTATTTATGCAAAACTCCTTCTTGTTGCGTTGAAACATTTGCAAACAACACTCTGAATTGTTGCCACATTGTTGGTTTTGATTGACTGTGAGCAAACACAGCACCCACTTTGAACACAGCTTTCTCATTGACAAATGTTCATGCAAAATGGTGAATGCACTACCTTGTGATATGTTCAACTCTTCTGATATATTATGCAACTTCAATTTACAATTGGTCAAAACGAGTGTGTGGATTTTTTGATGTTTTTCGGAACAACTGCCAATTTTGAGCAACCTGAGCATTCAGCATCATTTGTGTCTGTATGACCACTTCTTAAGTTTTGTTTTCGATGGAGCACAGACTGAATAACACTTATCAAGCCACTGCTTTGCTTGAACAGTATTTTTTCCTGTCAGAAAGCAATGCTTTATCAACACATGAAATTCAGATTTTTCCATTTTTTTAAAAGTTTGCAACAGTAGCTTCAATTAAATAATTGTAATTTGTAAACTAATAATCCGATTGGGCCTAAATTTTGTCACATGTCATTTGAAGGTTTGAACTTTATAAAATTCATATGGATGTTTTATTAATGGCACCATCTATTTGCCCAGGACTTATTGAGTGATGTGTTACATATTCAAACAGCAAAGCAAACATTCTATAAACCCAACCAACCATAATTACTAACCTAGAAATAGAAAAAGTAACTACCATTTAAGCTCTAGCTTATTAATAACAAGGTACAGACATAAGTGTACGTGCATATCTATATATGAACATGCATGAATATGTTTTATATATATGCATGTGTCTATATATGTACACGTATAAATATGTGTGTGCACATAAATTCAAACACTAATACATATAAATTATAAACCTAACTTCCTACAATTAATACTTAAGATACTATGAAACCAAATAAGAAAACAAAATAACAGCCTAATATATATATATATATATATATATATATATATATATATATTTATGGTGGCATGTCTAGAGAAGATAGTGGAAATAATTGGCTACAAATGGGTATAATTGAAAAAAAAGAGGAAAAGACAAAAACAAGAAAATTTTAATCAGTAGTAGAAAAACACAATTCAAAGAAAAAGACAAATGATCACAACACCCTACACATACAGGAGCATGTGCACAAATGCACACATGAATACAAACAAATACAAACAATAGAGAAAAAACTTACACCAATTATATGTGCATAAAAATGAAAAATTGAAAAAATATAAACAGTCAATTGGTGATACCCCCTGAAGAGTGGATGGATGGGTCAACCTACAAAATTATGAAGCTGGGATACTAAAGGTAACATCAATTGGCTAAGTGACAAACTTTTATATATATATATATATATATATATATACATTACTTTATTTAAACTGAATCGAGGAAGGTCTGTGCTCAAAAGCACTATTTCGACTTTGTTTGGTTCTTTGTAGCCAAGTGGTTAAAGTACATTAGATGTAATGATGGTTTACCATAGGGGAATACAGGTTCTAATCCTGCTGAAAAATGCATTCTTCTTTTAATACGATTTCTTGAATATTCAGTAGATGTAAATGAATAAATATACTGCTTAATAAATAAAGCATCTACTCAAATATGGGTATCTAATAAAAATGATGTATCTTTTACAGCTAATAATGCATATAAGATTGCATTGATTAAAACCAGAATCTAGTTGGCTGTAGCTCTCTTATGTCTATTGCTAATAAGCACAGCATGGTTGAGAATCTGATACAAATTTTCCAGTCTATTCACAGATTAATGTTCATATGTTATTGACAATATTTTATGGGGGAATCTGGAACATTGATCCACAGGTGTTCTGACTAGTTGGTTGGGGATATTTTTGATGTTACTGTAATGCATAATAAGTAATTATTTGCACTTTTCTCCATATAAAATGCAGTTCATGCATACAGTTGAAGGACAACATCTGTGCAGAAATTTAAGAGTGGCAGTCAGAATTATTGACTGCTGCTTGAGAAAAAGTTCTGTTGAAAGGTTTTATTCCTGCAAAATTAAAAATACAAGACATCTAATTAGCATAATTATTCTTTTAATTAAAGCCTAAGATATGAGTTTTTAAGTCCTTCACAGATACATCTACTACTGAGGACTGATGATTTTGTGACAGTCAGCTTATTTATAGGAGCCCTGATTGGTGCTTGCTACAGCATCCCACTTTTAATGACTTAATAATTACGTTCACAGTAAAAGTAAAAAAAGTTTCATTTAATTAAAAGTACCTTTGTCTCAAGTTTTTAAAATATCTTTTAGTATCATATAAGAATTGTGCTTGTCCCTTCCTTCATTAGTTCACATGACCGCTATGCCCTGCCAACACCTCATAATTAATAGACTTTTCCATTTTGATCACGGGAAAAAAAAAGACATATCAGGGATGCTACATGGTTTCAATGAAAGAAAGAAAAAAGTTCTAATGTCTTCTGCTAATATCTCATAAATAACTGCGTTAGAAGACAAAGGACATATCAAAGACATTACTTGGTTTCAGTGTAAAAATGAAAGAAAGGGAAGATAGAACTGCTTAATGTCGGTTTCAATTAAATGGAAAAAAAGTTGTCTATTTCAAGTCTTTTCATTTGTACCTCCTTACTTCTTAAAATAATGACTGGCATTCATATTTATAAATGTTATTGCCATATTTTCTTATAATTGTTAAGCCCAAATATTAAACAATGTGATATGAGTATTTCTACATGTATTTTGTCATAGAATTTGCCATCAGTTTATTCAATCATTAGCTGAAGAATTAAGACTCAGCAGAAATTTCAAGTAGGAAAACTGAAATTATTACAGGTTAAATCTAGTAAAAATAATTATAAATTAAAAAATAACTTTTTGCAATTGCATTGGAATATTTCATTAATAATATTCTTAAGGTCATCAAATCTCCCTTACTAAGTTGACCTATTGTCTCAGCCAGAGTTGGACCAAATCTTTGCTTTTTAATCCAGCAGCAATCAACAATCTTATTCTCTGTATTCAAACAAACCTAGTGGCTGACTCGGCAATATCAGGGATGAAACATATGATTCTACTTTTTGTTACTTGAGTAATTCTTAGTTTGGCCAGATACTTGCAAAGCAGATGGCCTAAAAACCTCTAACAACAACCACAACCTACTTCCACCAACCAACATCAAGCCTGCTTTCTCTGGTTTCTTGCAGTGCTCCACCTACTCCTGGTATTTAATGAGTTTCTTCTCATGAACTTTATCTGTGTGTTCATCCCAAGGCACAGTCAGTTAGCATATGATCACTTACTTGTTTAGGCAAAGTGTTGTTTGTGCAATGTGATTTGGAAACTAATTTTTTTTTCAAGATAACTCTCAGTTACTACTCAGAATCTGTAGGAGTCAAACATGGTCTTGTCTATTGTAATCAGTAAGACTTTTCTAGTTTTCAAAAATCATGTGCTTTCTTTATTAATTGTATTTATTGGTTTTGATGGCAGTAGGAACTTCTTTGGCAACTGCCTCAAGCATTTGGACATGATGACAGTGATGATGCCTATCAACTGAGGAAGCTACTAAGAAGTTGTTAAAGTGCAGTGGTAGTATGACTGCTAACACATAGCTTTATATAAGCCAACCTGCTGCCAACATTCAAGGGGATAAGTGGCTGATAATACAGAAGAGTTTGACATAAAATGAAACTGATAGAAAATTATTGTTTCAATTCTTCAGCGGGCAAGAAAATGGATCAATAAATTAAAAATTAAGAGTGAAATTAACATCAAGCTATTGGGTTGGAAACAAAGCTCTTGAACAACTTTTATTAAATATACAGGGTATCTATAAAGTCTGTGTGAAATTTAAAATACTTGTAGTTTTCTAACTATACATAGTAGACACAATCTATAAAATGAACAAAAAAAACGTATTTAAAGTTATTATTGGGATGTTCATTTTCATCATTATGCAAAGGGTAATACAATTCTGTAGTTCTCAGAAGACGTTTTGCAGCTGATTTTCAGTAACACCTACAATCACATTAATTATCCTAGCTTGCAATTCTTCTAAAGATCAAGGTTTTGTTGAAAAAACATTACTTTTCATATGTTCCCATAAAAAGAAGTCTGAGTCAAACAACAATCCTGAAAAAAGAAAGTCATTTTGAAGTTTCAATAAATTGGAAAAACAATCATAGGTAAAACAAATAATAAGTAAATTTTCCAAAGACAAGAAAAAACTAAATATATCAAACTTCATATTCTTTTTACAGAGTGTTTATATCATTGTGGCAATAAAATAAGCACATCCCATCTAGCTTGTATGGATATACATTGTGGTTTTGTGGATATTGGCTCGAAATGAGATATCCGAGAGCTGAATTGAAATCCCAATTAAATTCATTGCATTCATTTATAGGCAAATACCCTTGGGAAAGCTATTAATCCATCTCTTCTTCTTCCAGCAATGGGTTAAATAGCAGGACAGATTGCCTTGGTTGGCAACTTCACCAAAACCCCTACCTGTAAAAAGAGCAAGAAATAAATAACGTAAAATTAAAAAAAGTAAAGTCCAACCAAGTTGAAGACGGAATAACAAGAAAATTTGTTACAGTTGAGATAAACAACAAAAAGATAAAAATGCAACTTGACACTGGGTCGGATCTGTCTATTATAAATCTAAATACGTGGAAGAAGTTGGGGAAACTAAGTTTAATAAAAACGAATAAAATCGTGAGATCAGTGATGGGTGAAAAGATACAGTTCATCAGAGAATTTGTCACAAACGTCACATTAAATAAAAAACATGAAAAGTCAGAATATTTGTCATCGAAGATACCACAAATTTACTTGATACAAATTAGATCATGAAATTCCAATTATTCTTAATTAATTCTTTTTATCATAAGGTAGAAAGCTTAAACAACAAGGCATAAAAACTCATAAGTAAACTAAAGGAAACATTTCCTACTGTTTTCTTGCCAGGTTTAGGAACATGTACCAAGATGGAGGCAAAATTCCAGTTGAAAGAAAATGCTCAGGCAGTATTTAAAAAGAAATGTGCTGTTTGCCTCTATTGAATTGATTTGAACTTCTCAAGAACTTTTCCCGTTAACTTCATGTTAACTCTTATTAATATAGGAGGGAGAGTCCATTATCTGAGGAATAGGTGTGTTTCCTCATAACAAGCTAAAACATTCAATCAATGTTATAGAGCACATTCCAAATATTCAAACCATACATCAGCTTCGTTGCAGTAGTTTGTTTAGTGTATGACTTCCATATAAATATATAAAACCATTGGATTGTATCTAAATGCTCCATTTCTACAACAAATTTTGATGGTGATGAAAAGTGGTTACTTTATAACAATGTGGAGTGTAAGTGATCATAGAGTAAGCAAAATGAACCACCACTAAGTCATTTGATATTAATTTAATGTTTTAAAGAATTAAAAAACAGGGATATCAACTCAAACACTAAAAATAATATTTATAGTAGTAAGAATGTGCATTGTGGTACAGTGGATATTGGCTCAGAATGAGAAATTGGTGAGCTGAGTTTGCATTCCAGTTGAATCGCTTGTGTTCACTTACATGCAAATATCCTTGAGAAAGGTATTAATCTGTCTCTTCTCCCTCCAGCTATGGGCTAAATGGCAAGACAGATTGGGTTTTATAGCCTTGGTTGGCAACCAGTCAACTGTAGAAATTAATGGCAACCTAGTGCGAGAAAATCTTTTGCCTAGTCAGTCATGTCTCTTCAAAACATGATTGCCTCAGCATGTATGTCACTTAACTGACTGAGTAGTAAGAAAGAATACTGTGTATATGAAGTGACTGGAAGGAAGTACTCTATGGTAAGCTCCTTTTAGAGAAAAAATTTATTGGTTTGAACAGATACTTCTGTTGGAAATAGTAATTGATGAAAAGTGTCTGGAATTAGTTAAGAGAAAAGTTAACACTAGATGGAATGTTTTTTCTTCAGAACCAAGCAACAATTGTTACAGTTTGGCTGGGAAGCTTTCACTCATTTTCATATATACCTGAAAGTGATTTTGAAACTCTGAAAGTGTGTGTGTGTGTGTGGGGGGGCACTTAGGGGCCAAGAATTTTCTTAGGAGGAGGGGGTGGGGCAAAACACAAGCAGCATCTTCATTTTACTACATCACTGTTGTATACAGAACTTAGGAATGAGTTTGAGAATAAGTATGTTACTTCACTAAATGTGAATGAAAGAGATGAATGTCCAATAACATTTGCAGAATATTCAGCATCTAACTTTAACATTTTTGCAAATACTCCTACTTCTTCAGTGTCACTGTTTGTTTTTGAAATGCGTTTTTTATAATTCAAAACTTTATCAACAATGATTTGTAAAATGATGTTTGAAAATATAACTGTGTTTAGCTGCAAAAAATCGAATATGAGAGAGACAAAAAAGACATATGGTTTGCTTGATCATTCGTATAAAAAAAGAATCCTTTCAGTGTTCAGTGTTGATTACTATAAATAGGGAAACAAGAGGTCTAAATTGTTTTTCTACCAACCCTTTTTTTAAAATTTTTTACCAAATGCCAGCATTGCTAAATGAAAGAAAATGCAGAGGGAAAAGTACTGAAGATTAATTCTTATCAAAATCAAAAACTGATCAGTTTCATAAATTTTTGAAGCTTTTAAACGTGAGGGAGGCAACCGAGGGGCCAGTCAAAATTGTCCTCCCATCATATAATCACCGCTGGATATTGCATCTTTTATACCATTTATTCTAATTTGCAGGATTCTCAGAAAAAATAAAAATTGTAAGTTACTATAAAAAACTGCAGAAAGCATCTAAAGAAAAATAAAAATTATTGTTGGAAAAATGGTGTTGTACTATTAAACAAATACTGATACTAACCGAAGTAATGATAAATCTCTACTAAGGCCACAGGAGAATGCATGGGGACATTTGTTCAATAAACTTAGTAATAAAAATAAAAAGGTTTAAAATATATATATATATATATATATATAAACTTTATTTTTACTTAATAACCAAACAATTCTTTTGCATTACCCAATAATTAATGAGTATATGAATTTTACAATGAAAACAAACAATTTAAACAATTTAAATTGCTGCATTGAAGAAACAATAAAAAAACACTTTTATTTTAATAGTGAAATGGACAAGATAACAAATTTATACAATGTAGTGCTAATATTATCATTTCATACTTCTGGATAATAATGAATCATATGACAATTCATGATAAAAAATAAATAAATGAAAATAAGTCACTCTCCTGCAAGAAAAGGCCATTAAAGGCCTTGTCTTTAACTCCTTAATTAAAGCCATTCTGACCAGACAACAGTTTTCTGGTGTCTTCTTCCCCAACAAAATATAAAAATGTAAAAAACAGGGCTAGTGTGTTGTGTTCTATTACAATAATGTTCACTCTGAACCAGGCTCAAAATCCACTCAGAGTAAAATAAGAAGCAACCCACAAGCAAGGTTACAATGCCACCAAGATGCAAGGTGCCATCAGAAGTAAAAGAGAAGGAAAAAACTTTAGTGGGAATAGGAAACCCAATCTTAAACAGGAAACATCTCTACTCCTGTTCAAAAAACTGGGAAGAAACGTGAACCAGGTGATATGCAAACCTATCTACTCATATTTTTGTGGGAAAAATAAACTAAAAAAAAGAAAGGATAAAATAAATAAAGTAAAATTCCAAAGCGTGACACTGTTTTTTTTTTTCATCAAGTCACCCCAAGCAAAGTGATAACAGCACTAAAATGCAAAGGATTACTGGAAGTGAAAGAGAATGAAAAGTCTTTAGAAGGAAACACAAATAATAACAGTACAAATTTCAGAGTTTAGGCAGAGGCATTAAAATTATAAAGTTGAAGTAGAATTTAAAGGAACCAGAAATCAATCCTCAACAGGAAGCAAAGAATAAACCTGTACTCCTGTTTAAAAGACTGGGGAGGAATGTGAACTAGACAATAGGTGAATCTAATATATAAAAATATTCTTGTGTATGTGCATATTTTATGTATCTGATATGAAATGGTATGAATCCATCTCTTCTTCCCATCAGCTAATGTTATTTAGTAGGACAGACTGTCTGGAAACCAATCTAGAAGAATGACAACTGAATTCAAAATCTGAAGAGGGTGGTTTGGGGATCTTGTGGCACTCTAAGTGCACCAGTTCTCTATATTTGGTTCTTCCAAAAAGCAGAGGTGATTCTGCACAAGCCTTCACTGCTATAATCAAATCATGTGCTGGAAGCCTGACTATTCAGTTTCAACTCACAAAAAAAAAACAGTGTATCCAAAAAACAGTTTTTTTATTGACACTGCTATTATTTTAACTAACTTCACTCCTCGGCAATATTTATTCTTTTAAAAAGTTATGATTAAAATTGTAATAAAATCTTAACATATGAAAGAGAATTTATACATTTTCTTTGTTCTTAAGAATTTACAATAAATGAAAAATACACCACATGAAAACTCATGATCAGAAAATGATCAGAAAACCAAACTCCACCAATCACCCATCTTCTAGGTAATTTGTAGGTGATATTTTAACTTCAAATTTACTATTTTTTTTATTAGCAGCCACCATATGTTGTTAAAGTCTATACTCACCCTACTAATTAGACGATAAAGCCCATTATTAGTTCCCAACTATGTATTTCTTTATGCAGATAACATTACTATTTACTTTTACCTGGGTAGCAAATCTAACTAATGTGACAAAGTAAAACTAGTATCTACTCTTGAAAAATACTTCCAATCAATGGTTAACTGGGGCAAGAAATGGCTTGTAAAGTTCAATGCCTCCAAAACAAAACTGTTTTTATTTAATCACTACCGAGATACTTTTCTGTCTACCATCAAGATGGTTGATTCTGAACTCCAGGAGAGTGGCATTCTATGCCTTCTTGGCCTCACATTTTCGACAGATATGAAATAGAGCAACTATAATGAGTCAGTTGCTATGCCTGCTGCAAGTAAGGTTGGTTCACTGTGTTGTGTTTCTTATCAGAGTCCATCTAGCACATTTATAAACCTATCATTCGTCTATGCACTGAATATTGTTGCCATATGGTGTCTGGTGCTCCAACTGTGCATCTAGAGATTCTTGACAAAATACAGTCTGTAATACAAAATCCAGTCTGTAATACAATCGGTTCTACCCAGACATCTTTGCTTTTTGATATTTTTCTAGTCTTACTGCAATAAAAATAAAGATGAGAAAACCAATCCATATTAAGCAATCATAAAAATCCCTTGTTATAAATAAACTAGAATTATTTGGCATTATACTGATACATGTTGAAATCCTCACAGTATTTAGTATTGCTAAAGTTATCACTAACATTTTTTGTCAAATTTTGTTCAATTTCGCAAACCAATTTATGAAATATAAAATCTTAAAGAATATTGCATTTTTATTAAATAAATATTTTAAATTGTTTTTAAAATAATGGGGGTATTTTGTATGCTAAATGTTAAAACTTACAATTTAAAAAAAAATTAATGAAAATTTATTGTACTAAGCTATGCACCCTAGTAAAACCAACTGTACTTTGTAACCCCTTATCCATTTGCACTTCTCCAAAATTTAGTTTCAATCGGTCAATGTATGGCTATTTTAGAGGATGTGACAGACAGAGTAACAGAAATTTTATATATAGTATGAAATAAAAAATATTATGGAACAACTATTAAATGAGGTCTGCACAGAAACTCAACAATGTAAAATTTTATATGAATTAGTATGCAAGACATTGGGGATATTTACCATCACTGAGGATTACATTCTCAGAAAAACAAAAAATACTGAATAAAGAAACTTTCAGAAACTCATTTACATTTAAAATCCAAAAGGTTTTTTTTTCTTTTATATAGTACTTAATATGGATTGTGAAAGGAATTGTAGGCACAAGGGAGCTTAACACATCACTAAATAAACCATGGGCCTAACTAATAAAACAACAACTTTTAGGCAAAATTTGATTTTATTCAACATCATCTTCTAGGATGATACACTGATTCCAATGCTTCTCTAACAATTTGATGTCTTTCTTGTAGAATGATTTGTCTTTGGCCTCAAAATATGCCTCAGTTTCATATATCACTTATTTATTGGAGCCAAATCTCTTTCCCTAGAGACTTCTTTTGAGGTCTACAAACAGCCAGTAGTTGCTGGGGGCCAGATCTGGAGAATAGGGTGGATGCAGAAGCAATTCAAAGTTCAATTCATGTAGTTTTGCTATTGTTGCAATTGACTTGTGACACAGAGCATTGTCTTGGTGAAAGATCATTGTTTTCTTCTTCATTTGTGGCCGTTTTTTGGTAATTTCTTACTTCAAATGTAGCGATAATGCTATATAATATTTATTATGGGTGGTAATTACATTCTCAAGGTAATTGATGAACAAAATACCTTGCACATCCCAAAATACAGAGGCCAAAACTTTGCCTGCTGATGATAGTGTCTTTGGTCACTTTGGACAGATTTCACCTGCTGCTGTCCACTCAGCTGACTACTGATTTGACTTTGAAGTGAAGTGGTGGATCCATGTTTTATGCATTGTCACGTATTTACACAAAAACTCCTTCTTGTTGTGTTGAAACAGCTGCAAACAACACTCTAAATTGTCAATGCATTGTTGTTTTTGATCGGCTGTGAGCACCCACTTTGAACACAGCTTTCTCATTGACAAAAGTTTATGCAAAATGGCGAATACACTGCCTTCTGATATGTTCAGCTCCTCTAATATCTCATGTAACTTCAATTTACAATTGGTCAAAACGAGTGTGTAGATTTTTTTGGTGTTTTCTGGGACAACTGCCAATTTTGGGCGACCTGAGTGTTCAACATCATTTGTCTGTATGACCACATTTAAAGTTAGCATACCACTTGGTCACCATTGTTTCCAAAAGAGCACATTCTGAATAACACTTATCAAGTCATTTCTTTGCTTGAACAGTATTTTTTCCATCAGAAAGCAATACTTTATCAACACACGAAATTCAAATTTTCCCATAGTTTTAAAAATTTACAACAGTAGCTTCACTTAAATAAATGTAATTTGTAAACGAATAATCCAACTGGGCCCAAATTTTGTCACATGCCAATTGAAGTTTAGAATTTGATAAAAATCATATGGATTTTTTATTAGTAGCACCATCTATATGTCAGGCCAGGGATGAGTTATTTATGCAACTAAGATAAAAAGGTTGGTTTCCTTCCATTGAAAAGAGAAAATGCAATTTTCTCTGTATATACATAAATTCATTACTATATATATAACTGCAGATTTGTAGTGTGAGAAATATAAAATAGGAATGATATAGTTACTAGTCATGAAGGAATTTTGAATAAAGTCATTTACGTTCTATCAGTTGATAGAATGACAGAAAAGAAAAATATAAATGTAGTCACATGTCAACAAATTCTAAACATTGTTTTATACAAAATACAAAATATGAAAAAGCAAAGAAAAGAAAATATTATGTGGTGGAAATTTTAGGTTTTACCGCCAAAGAGAGACTGCTGCAAGAGAACCATTTTTGCAAGTTTATTATTATCAGATCCTACTCTGATCATAAAACTTTTATTTGTTGTTCCAGTATCATGAATAAAGTCATACTGTTCCTGTATTTCTAATCTGATTCTGCTATGATATCTATTCATGAGAATTTTAATGATAATGTGTGATATATTACTCAGTAAATAAATTAGTTCTTTAATTGAGTTCATGTCTTTTGTTCTGTTACAAAAAGAGTATTAAGAAAGGAAAATGTGCTACAAAAAATAGCCTCTTAATATAGTAGGAGAGCCACTCAGATTCTGGGTAATTATAGAAACTTTCAAGGTAGAACTACATTTTTTCAGGTTTAGGGATTTTCCACTGACATGTAACAGAGCAACTCTATTGAGTCTGCTGCAAGGAAGGCTGATTTACTGTGTCATGACAAAATATTTTTTCTATCAGAATCCATCTTGTACATTGATAAATCTACCATTCATCTGTGCATTGAATACTGTTGCCATACTTTTACTGTGCATCTAAAATTCTTGATAAAATTCAGAGAAGGGTCTGCAATAATTAGTCCTGACCGGACATTTTTGCTTTTTTATATTTTCTAGTCTTACTGTAATAAAAATAATAAAGATGATAAACCAGTCCATATTAAATATCAAATCTCCTCTCCTAGAAGAGGCAATCAGAAGTGATCATTTAACCAGCTTTTTGTTCTCTGTAATGGTTGAACCATTTATTTGTGAGATTCTTTTTGTTTTCAGCTAATGATAATTGGTTTTACAGTTTTCAGTTTACAAAAAATCCTTGGTGGTAAAAAAATAATAGCTTCCCTTCTGTATATAATACTAAAAAGAATCATAATATTTGAGGGAACAAACTGAAGAATATCTTTTTTGTTCCCTATTCTGATTTCTGCTTGAAAGATGAATCAATAGATCACAGGTTTCTTCCAAGATTTATGAGAATAATATTCACAATTCAAGTTAATATTATTTAAAGGATTCAAAAAATAAAACTTATAGCAATATAAATTCTTAAATTTTTTATTCCTGTTTAAACATCCCTTGATTGTTCAAGTGGAAATACTACTTACTGAAAAAGAAAGTACAAGGTTTATTAGCTCATTTCCAGGCAAATGAAATGAAACAAAAATCTAGATGGAAATAATTGATTATGAAGCTCCAGGAATCATCTCTTCAATTGAACAGAAACAAACAACAATAACAAAAAAATTAATAAGCATAACCAAAAAAGAAGAACATGAATCTAAAAACTTAAGTCATGTTCATAAACAGTCCTACCAGATCAAGACTTCCATATGGATGTCATTGATAGCATCAAAATCATTCAAATATTTAAACTGTCATCTGTACATGGCCATTTTCAAATCAATGGTTAAAAATGGCTTCCATGGAATGAAGCCTATAGGTCTTAACAAGGACCATCCTTCTTTGAACTTGTAGATTGGTACTATGACAAAGAACTGTACTAAATAACTGAAACCACACCACTTGTAAACTTTCAAGAGTAGTAACAACTAAAATGTATAGCATATGTAACTCAAAAAGAAAATAATGACACATGTTGTTGCTATTCCATACTATTTCAAACAAAAAGATAGGAAGTAACTCCCCCCCCTCAAAATTGGAAACAGCTACTGGACTTAAACCTATTTTCATGAAAAATTATTTTACTAGAAACATTTTATAAATTTCAACTGAAAATAGAATTAGCCACTCAGTCAATTAATACTGAATGTTTCCTTATTAGGAAATGGCTAATATTACCATTACCATTTTGTTTCAGTTGTATTTCAATTGTTCCTATTAACTATACCAAAATATGTGAACAATGAAAAATATTTTAGCAGCTTCATTGATTTTGTTTTTGTTTTCTTTTTTCTATGTGACTTTAGAAACATATGACAATTGTTGAGTTTGACAAAAATACATTAAAATGAAAAAAGATAACAATAATTCCTAGAAATACATTGAAACCAAGTTTGTGAAAATCTGGTTACAAAAGAGATCTCTATATTTGGCTGTTGGTGATAATGTTCTTTCAATATCCTGTATTAGAGTTTTTACTTGTTTTGATTATTTGTTTAATTCTTACTGTACAATAGAATTACCAGCCAAAGATTTGTAGTTTTTGCTAACAATCAATATATTAATATCTGTGATGTGTTGGCCTTGTCTGAATATTCTTATTTTTTTTATATATGTAATTTTTTAAGGGTTAAAAAGGCATCATCAATCTACAACAGAATTTTTTAAATTACAAACACATTGTATACAAGATACAACGCAATCAGCATAGACAAAAACTATAAAATGCTTTTGTATATATATTTTGTGTTGGCCTTGTCTAAATGTCCTTTTTTTTTATATATGTAATTTTTTTAAGGGTTAAAAAGGCATCATCAATCTACAACAGAATTTTTTAAATTACAAACACATCATATACAAGATACAACACAATCAGCATAAACAAAAACTATAAAATGCTTTAGAGAACATATACAGTGATAAAAGGTTTGTGCTTATCTGTTGGTAGCAACATGTTCTATCAGAGAACTGTTCCAGACATCTGCCTCCTTTGGCTGTCAAAAACAATGACAGAGAAAATTTTGGTTTTTGTTTCAATTGGCAGTAAAACACTTGTTCCAGGAATATTCTGTTTTTATTTGTAATCTAACTTTATTGTTAATTACCATTCTTATCTCTGTTTTAAAGTATTTTTATTGCTTAACTTTTGAGTTTTCTTTTGTTATTATTTTTGTTCCAGACTATTGTATAGTCTAGTAATAAGGGTTGGGAGTTATTTAGTAATTTATTTGTTGGTATCACTACAATATCATATACTCAGTCAGATTTTCTTATGTTAGTCACAATAAAACTAATGTTGGAAAAGATCTCTAGATATATTTATATAATAAATATACAATGTGAATTTCAGCTTCTAATATTTGATTTTACTAGAAACATTTTCAGAAATTTACTAGTATTTATCTTTTTAATTTCTAGATATATAAACATTGCCATGGATTGTAAGAAAGATATAATCTCAAAAAAGAAACAAGGCTAATCACGTTGAAAATACTGGTTCTCGTCCGATCACCAAAGTTAAGCAAAATTGAACCTAGTCAATGCCTGGATGGGGCTATAAGCTTAGATGTGTGGATGATGTAATGGATAAAAGCTTGACATGAGAATTTGGAGAGCTGATTTCCAGTTGGGTTTGTTATATTTAATTACATGCAAAAACCCTTGGGAAAAGTATCAATCCACCTCTTCTCCTCCCAGCTATAGATTAAATACTTGTATCAGAAAATATAATTTGGCATCTCTACCTCAGTCACTTTTGCACCAATGTGATGTGGCTGTCTTTTCTACAAGTATCAACTGCTCTGATGAGCTTTTTTCCCTGGAGTCCCAACCACATGAATTTAAGCATGTTACTTAGTGTCATCTAAGTCCCGCCCTGTTACCATTGAAATAGTTAAATGTAAACACCGTTTCTACTCCAACAGTTTCTTTTCTTGCACTTTTCGCCTATGGAACTCTCTTCTGTTTACTTGCTTCCCTGATAGCTACAATCTCCAAAAATTTAAATGCTATGTCAAGTGTTATCTTCTATCTTCTTGAATCCCATTAATCTTTTATCCTTTTCTTAGTACCCACTGTACCCAGTCTTTTCTCACACAATGAACCCCTGTGCACTAGTGACAGTCCGGGCTAACTTGGGGTGAAATGATTAAGAAAAGAAATCATTATGGTCCCACAAATTTCTTAAAATTCAAAAATATGTTTTAGCTTTAAATAATATTAAGATGGTGGATAAGCTGTAAAAAACAAATCCATCAAAAGAGAAACAATTGAAAACATTGACAAAAAAGGAACAAGAAAAATCTGGCTTTAAAAATATCACAAAAAGATCTGATAAATAGTAAATTGTAATAAACAAGAAAAATTGATAAACTAAAAATTATTTTAAAACAGCAGCATTATGAAAGAAAGAGAAAAGATGTAGAATTTTAGTCAGTCAGTTAAGTGCCATACATGATACACGCTTGGGCGATCATGTCTCGAAAGAGACATGACTGACTGGGTAGAAGATTATCCCACAGTAGGTTGTCATTGCTTTCTGCGGTAGACTGGTTGCCAACCAAGGCTATAGAACCCAATCTGTCCTGTTAGTTAACCCATAACTGGAAGGAAGAGACGGATTAATACCTTTCCCAAGGGTACTTGTGCGTAAGTGAATACAATGGATTCAACTGGAATTCGAACTCGGCTTCCCGGTTTCTCGTTCCGAGCCGATATCCACTGTACCACAACGCACATCTGCAAATTTTAGTACATTTCATAAAAATATGAATGCAACAAAACAATCATCTTTAAGTGAATATCACAAAGAGAAACATATAAGTTGCATAAAGAAATACATGAAAGCTCATTTTTCTGCAGAAATATTTAATGGTGAATGTAGAGATACATTGGATGGAGTTGATGGCTGGGCTAGAGATTAGGTCCTTCTTGAAAATAGTCAACCAGTGCAACTTAAAATACAATATAGGAGAGGTAGAGTAATGTTCTGGGTTAGTATTGTAGGTAGTAAAAGTAAATTTCCATTCAAAATTTATGTGGGTTTTAAGATAAATGTCATTGCACGGTCTTGCACAAGATACTTTTGTGTGTCACAGGTCTAAAATAAGAAACTTTAAACTCAACAATATATCTATATTTTTTTTAACTATCTATACACATATATAAAACAAGCAAAGAAATTTAAATACCTGGGAAGTGTGCTGAAAGAGGATGGAAAGTGCGACGTTGAGATCCAAAGACACATTGGCATGGCCAAGGATGCATTTCAAAAGCTAACCAGAATACTGAGAGACAGGAAAATCTCATTGGAAACAAAGAGTGCTTGATTGCTATGTGATATCTGTCTTTCTGTATGGCAGTGAATGTTGGATGATCTCCTCAAGGATGAATGAGAGGCTTGAGGCAGCAGAAATGTGGTTCTACAGAAGGATGTTGAGGATATCATGGACTGAGTATATGACTAACAATGAGGTATTGAAGAGGATGGAAACAAGGAGAAAGCTCATAGTTAATATAATGAAGAGACAGATGAGGTTTCTGGAACATGTAATGAGGAAGGAGGGCCCGGAGAATTTAATACTCACAGGATGGGTAGAGGGAAAGAGAAACAGAGGAAGCAGCATGAGACCTACTTGGTAGGCCTAAGCATATGGATGGCAGAGCAGGGTTTTGAGAGAGATACCAAGAGGAAGAATTTTGAGAGCAACAAGAGACAGAGCCAAGTTGAAGTCCATGATTGCCTACATCCTGAAGGGAAACAGCACATGAAGAAGAAAAAGATAGATATATAAATTTAAATTTTTACTTTTTGTAAGTTATCTTCTTCTTTGCAGAATGATATACATGTAAAATTCCTTCATGTGTTCAATGCATTTCTTTTGAAAATGTTGAATTCATTTATTTTGAAAGCCTTCATCATTGTTAGCAACAAGTTACAACTCCTCCCACTACAAAGCACCTATTCACAATAGTTGAATGGTTATAGAATGTGAAAGAGGAGCCCATATTAATATGTAAAATAATAAAATAATTATTCAGGTATATGAGATATTGTGTTAGTCATATATATCTTTTTATGCTCTATATCTTTTTGGATTAATTTATAGATAAAAAATTATACTGCTCTTGACATAATAAATAAATAATAATAAAACTTAACACTTGAAAAACAATTATGCACAATATTTTTTAATGTGTTTAAAAAGAGAAAATCACTTACCTCAAAAAAAGAGTTTATGGTCTGCAGAAGAAAAATTACAGAGAATTGTTTGCACAAAAAGAACTGCTATGTGTATCAGAAACTATGCTAATTTTCTTCCCTCCATGTCTGGTATGGATAATCAGAAAAATCACTAGACTGTTCACACTAGATTTGCAATTGAGCTTAGCATTGGCACATAGTTTTGTTTTTTCTATTTCTATTACAAAAATTTACTGAAAGTTAAAGTCATATGTTTTGCTCATACAAATATATTGTGAAAATTTTTACCAACATTAGTTAATACCAATTTTATCATGAAAATAATTACTTGTATAATAATAATATGACATAGTGTAGTAGTTATCTAACTACCATCCTATGTAAGGTGTACTTTGCACCTACAATGAAACACATATGTTTCAGTCTCTTTGAAAAGACCTAAAGACAAAGGAGAAATAAATCTTAAGACAGCAAAGAAAGAATAATTTTTTATATTCATACCTTCCCTTTTCTTTTCATTATCTTTTCTTTGTCTTTGTCTGTATCTTTCTTACTTACCCTTTAACTTTTCATTTTTTTCTTCTTTTCTCAATTCTGGTGTCATGTGGATATTTTCAAATAAGCATTTGATGAAGATTATACCTATTGCTTTTTATTTAATATTTCTTATTGATTTTATTTTGCAATAATTTAAAGGTACGATTCTTTTTAATATGTAACATTACTTAAATATATATCACTGTCACTTTTGGCACCAAATAAACCAGTATTTATTATATATTACCTTAAAAGCTGCACTTGGTGTAAACTTTTAAGCTAACTCCTTCCCTGAATTCTGCAAGTTGTTTTCCACCCTTCCAAGGTAGCATCTTTGGTTCCAAATAAGATCATTGCAAAAGAGTAATTGCAGCTTCTGATGCACTAGATGAAGTGTTTTGATTCAGCTGAGTTCTCATCCATAAGTGAGAGCAATGGCTCTGTAGGAACTGGTAAATCTTCCATCTATATTTTTTCCTTTGTTACAGTACATCCCATCTTGTTCTTTTCTGGATTCTGAGAGCAATACAATGTTTACACTGAATGATCATTGATTCAACAGATATCTTTGGATGATTTGAATAGCCATTGTCACTGTTATATTGAAAAGCCAGCTGGGACAGACTCAAAAAAGAAGCTGCACTCTTTTAACATGATTGTGATTATCACATTATCCTGTCTGGCATATCTTTCATCAGGTATTTCCAAATATTTTGCTCTTCTATGGTTTTCAAAAATATACTTCTCTCGTAGATTGTACCTCATTCTTCTTTTTCTCTCACTTTGCCTTAAAGCTCTGGTCTTTGGATTTTTCCATAACATTTTGAAAAATAACTTTGGGTTGCTCAATTCACACCATTGAACCTCAAAACTTCACTTTAACTCTGATTTAGGCAGTAAGTCCAATTCCAGCCAAAAGATTGATTTAAGCCAAAAATTGAGAACTTCAATTGAGCTGTATTCTTCAAATCACAAACTGTGCGGAATCACAAAACCTTTTGTTTTAAATATGATTCTTTGGCATTTTGAAGAAATAAAATTGACTTCCTCAGTTCACAAAGTTTTGGAGATATTATAAACTCAATTTAAAACAAAGATTTTTAAATTCGCCAAGTTTTGTATTGCTTTAAACTCAATATAAATAGCAAACTTCTAAAATCATTACTATTTTTCAGTTATTTTAAAATTAATTTTTTAACTGTTCCCTCTTCTCAGCAAAAATCTCAATATTTGATATTCAAGCACCAAATGAAGTGCAGAATTTCAATCTCAGGACTATCCTGATTCCAAAACGATATATCTTTGTAGAGCAAGTGTGGCCTGAGTTAGAGGGGTTTCAGACACATGGACAGACAGACAAAATTTGCCATTTATTTATTTAGAAGATGATATGTAGTCTTTTTTAAATTTAATTATGCTAGATTTATTTGTGGGAAAAAGATTTTTTGAAATACTTTTTTCTGTTTAGCATTTTTAGACTTTTCTTAAGCTGCAACACTTTTCAGATAATATTTTTTCATAAAATCCAAAGAAGAGTCAGTAATATTATTGGTCCTGACCTGGTGTCTCAGCTTCAGTGACTTTCCCCACTACCATCAAGCTATCTTTGCTTTTTCTATAAATACTTTCATGGTAATTGTTTGGATGAACTCTTTGCTGTGGTCCCTAGACTTTATGAATTGAGGTGGATATCAGCTCGGGATGAGAAATTGGAGAGCCAAATTTAAATTCCACTTGAATTCGTTGCATTCACTTATGTGCAAATACTCTTTGGAAATATAGTAATCCATCTCTTCTCCCTCCATCTATTGGTTGAATAGCAGGACAGATTGGGTTCTATAGCCTTTGTTAGTAACTAGTCTACTGCAAAGTGAAATGGCAACCTACTGCAAGAAAACTTTTGCCTAGTCGGTCATAGATCAAAAGAGAGATGATTGCCAAAGCACGTATCACATATGGCACTTAACTGATCGACTAGACTTGCAACATGGACCCATCAACTTACAATTGAGTTGGTTAGATGCAACTGTAAGTTCTATGGCAGTATTTTCTTTTTTCTCATACTTTTCGCCTGTGGAACTTCCTTCCAGTTTCAGGCATTCCAGTTAATTTTAATCTTTAAAGATTTAAATGTAATGTCAATCACTATCTACCATCTTTCTAATTACTTTTTGTTTTCACTCTTTAGTAATGTTCCTATTTTCTAATTCTTTTACACTCAGTAACCCCTTGTGCCTGAGTGACTTTACTGATCTGCTTGGGATGAATTCAATTAAATAAAAAACTTTCTAATAGTGTTACATGCTGCAATCACCTCTCCAGTTTCATTAAAGACAACAGACAAAGTATGTTATTATATACTCTGCTATTCATAACATGCTTATCATAGTTCTTAAATGCATAATAATATATTATATTTTGACTGTTGCACTCTTAAGCTTTTGATCTTGGTAAATTTCTTGAATTTTCCAATCAAAGTCATTAATCAGTCCATGGAGTACATTGTTCTCATTCTACTCTTCATGCATTGGGGAGATAATTCATATCAGTTAAAAGTCACCAGCCTTTTTGTCACTTGTCTGTTTCTTCTACTGAATCAGAATATGTGACTTTTCAGCATTACCAGATTCAAGAATTCAGCTTACTGCCAAAGAAGTAATTATGTTTTAACCAGTATTTACTTTAAGATTCCAAGGTGAATATAACAACCTAGATGAGCATGCTGGCCTAAATAGCAAAGCAGATAATAATTATCACTCTTTATATGAAAAACTGACAAAAATTAGACAGGTTTTGTCTAATATATTTGTACTTTTTAAGTTTTTCTTGATGGTGGATTAGTTTCTTTAACTCTGCATTAGTCACCTTGGAATTTCCAAAAATGGACATCTCCCTCCCATGACAATTACAACTCTGGCACATCATGTGCTACACACCCTCACTAAGTTGAGGAGTGTAGTAGAGAGTAGAAGCAAAAGAAACAATTTGCCAACTAGGAATTACAAGTACTTTAAAAAATTTAGAAGTAGCGTTTTGTTACTGTGTTAGTCACCTCATGTGACTAACACAGGGTTAATTTGGTTTGAGTGATTCATTTTTTATAACTTATCTACCCATTGCAGATTATTTAAAACCAGAAAATATTTTAGACTGTAAGGATTTTTTTTTAGATGATAATGGTTTACAGATACAAGTCTTGCTAATTAACACATAGCTGGGGGGAGAAGAGGTGGTTTCATGTTTTTCCCAAGAATATTTGTACATAGGTGAATATAAACACAACAGTAATTGGAACATGGCTCTCCAATTAACAATTCCAAGCAATTATCCATTACACCACCTGCACATCCAAGCTTACAGCACCTGATATTCCCAAGTAGTCACCCAACTAGGTACAAATTCAACATTGCTTAACATTGTTGATCATACTGGAACCACTGTTTCAACCTGATGTGGCCATAAGCCTCTTTAACTTGCTGTCAAAAGTGTGAAGAAACTGTTTCCAGTTCATGTTAGTTCTTAAGGTCCTAAGAGTTTGACTGGCTTCAGTTATTGTTTCTTGATAATGTTTGAAGCCAGTCAAAAGTTTAAATCCATAACTTTAAAAAAAAAAAAAAAAAAGTGGCATAATATACATAATTTATCTTTAAAATTAACTGAATATTTCATGTCTTGATAAACAACATAAATTTAGTCATATCAAAATGGTGGCATCATGTGATATTTTTTAAAATCCTTAGCTTTTAACATGTTTTCATAATTATCATTGTACCCTGCTCTTTCATAGAGTGACTCTTTTCACTTCTTGGTTTTGTAAAATAGTTTGACATCATAAAAGACACTGTCACCTTGCATTCCTAGTGAAAAGGATGTGATTTTGTCCAGTATCTTGTGTAGTGTAGTATCATAACCACACTATACTAGACGTTGCTGCAATGATTAGCTTTGAAAGGCTGAAGAGTATAGCAGCTGAAACATTGTAAATTAAGAAAAAAAAATTTGAATGAACAAATATTTAGGGGGTTATTAGTTATGAGCGAGTTGTTTATCTTACATGTGTTTCACCCATATATCTGTATCATTGATTTAGATGCATATTGGTCTTGTGTAATGATGTAAAGAAAATGCACACTTAAATACAAAAATTTTATATATTGAAATATAAAAGGATAAGGTGAAAGTTGAAATTTCAAGTGTAAAGATCTTGGCGTATAAGAGAGAGAAAGAGTTCGGGGGCGAGTAAACAAACATACATATGTATCCAATGTGGTGAAAGAAGGACAGGTTATCTGTTTGCCAGCTAGTCATGAATATGTATTTGTCTCTGGGTATGCTACCACATCAAAGGGATGAAAGAAATTTGATTCTCCATCTGTTTATGTACACATCTATAGATCTGCTTTGAAAATGTCGCTTACAGCCTTATATACTGATTGTGAAAGCTTTGATTGGTTGATCATACTATGGCTCCGTTTGCCTGACGATTATCCATTTAGGGATAGTGAAATTTTGGTCTTTTCGTTCTACATATACGCCTGAATTATGTTATTGTTGCAGAAATCTAATGTCTTTGACAATTACAAAATTAGCTTCCCACGCTAAAAAAAAAAAAAAACACCAACTTTTCCGAGTCCTTAGATGGAATGTCTGCGTGTAGTAGATATTCATTAATAAAGTCGCTGTTGATTTGTTTTCTAACAGAACTAGCTTAGTATTTATGGCGGCCAGCCATTGTGGTATATTTGGTCTGACTTACTGAGAGAAAGAAAAAGAAAAAGGAGAGAAAATACTTAATATTTTTAGGTAAACAAATCCTACTCTAATACTATATTCTTTCTTAACTAATGCATGTTTACTTCTGTACCTGACTAAATTAAGCTTTAAAATCGAGCCCTAGCCTCATCTGGAATTCATTTCAATGCCTTACTTTAAGCCGTTAGCAATCAGGATTTAAAGGTTTCAGCTGTAGTTGCACTTGCTTTGACCAGTTCTAACGTAATTTTTAGTCATATCTTAAATCTCGTTAAACAGATATACAATGTTTTTACATTTTTCTTCAAGTAATGGGAGGTACCGTATTTTGTCTGCGTCATCAGATGAAATTAGGTCGACAACAAACGAAAGACTTGAGATTTACTGGAAAATCTCAAAATTCAAATCAATTTAAAAATCGCATTTTTTTTTTTTACTTTCATGATTAGAAAAGCCTATCTGTTCACGTAACAAAATTACAATGTCATCTATAAAGGAAATTGTTTTATCTGAAAGCAATAATCATTGGTTAGTAGGTGGGGAGGGTAAAGCAACTCAGACGAAGTTAGTAAAAGTATATTGTAAATTTACTTGTTAGTGACCAATAATGACCCGAATTCTGGAGAAAAAGGTCAGAACCAATCTTCTGATTAAAAGAGTAATCTTCAGCTGAAATGAAAAACGAATGGGCTCTTCAGTTAGCGTGTCTTAAACCACAAGAGACGGTTTTATATCTTAAATATATAAAAATATTTAAAAGTTTCACTTCGAATATATATATCTTTTCCTTTACATACCATTATTGTAAGACAAAGCTAACTTCACTTTCTTTTTAAATCAATGCCAGATTTTAAAGATTTGTTTTAATCTTAAAGTTGGTAGACCGTCTGCATACAGAACTTGAAAGAGTATGCGTGAAATCTTCACCTGTAGAACATTCATTAAGAGTAAGACTCCATAATACACCATTAAAAATTGTGACATACAATGCGGCATTTAGAGTAATACGTTAGGAGTGTAGGACATACTCCCTCCTGTGGAAAGAAGAAACAGTAATTAACGATCTTAGATCACTGCAGAAGAAACAGCAAGATCGGTTGGCCGTAGTGTGGTCAGAAGAAACAGCAAGATCAGTTGGCCGTAGTGTGGTCATAAAGGTACAATCAGTGTCGCCCTGATAGCAACCATGGTATATCTAGTTCACTAGATCCCGAAGATGGCCTTTTGATGAAAGAGTATTAAATTCCCGCCCAGAAGTCCTCGGGCTCAACCCAAGTGAAATAGATACAATTTTAGTTATTAAGAACTTTGTCATACTTACGCCATTTGAGCGGAAGCAAAAGTTAAAATTTAAGAGCTCCGATTGACGGCTCTGTAAACAAAGTTTACCCCCCCCCTTTTTTTTTAAAGTTTACTCTGGCGCAGGTGTAGCAGATTAATTTTTCTGTTCCAAAGTTGAAATACCGTTACGAAGTAACGACAGATTTTATTTTTTATTTTATAGTGAACTGACAATTATATTTTTCTTAAACAGTCATCGTTTATGCCGTCCTCGGTATCAGATTTCATTTGGTCATCTTAAGTGAACAAGTTATATTTTAAATCTAAACGAATAGGTTTTTTTTTTCGATAATTTCCTAATGACGGGGCTAATAAACGTTATTAGAACTTAAAACTACTAAATTAACCAGTTAAGCCTAGTTTTATAATTCTCAGCAGCACGTTCCATTTGTAGAAGGAATAGAAGATTTGAGCGGCTATGTTACAAAGAGCCTCATTTTAAAACAAGATTCTTAATTACTTCCAGTTAGGCAAAGAAAACTTAGGGTCAGAAAGTCTGGGGGGGGGGGGGTACAAATAATTCTAAGATGTAACTTCCAGTCATCAACGAGTAGAGTTTATAATAGATGTAAATGACTACCAGATTACATTTTCGATACAGTAGTACGAATCCTTCGCAGAGAATACAAGAGGTTTTTACACTAATTAGGTCCAGCTTAAAATCAGACATTTGTAGTTTTTAGAAATTCCCATTTATAGTATTTGGCTAAAATATAGCATTTTATCGCCAAAACAAAGGAAGAATAAGTATGGCAGAAACAAAGTTATTGTCTTAATATACATTTCGGATGATTCCAAAAGACTGACCGTTTCCGCCCTTATAAGAAATTACCACAGCTGCTTTAAATGGTCCTAACTAGTCTGTTGAAGCAAAAGAAAAATCAGACACTTCAAAAATACTTGCTCGGCTTTCTGATTGAGCAGGACTGAGGTTTCTTCTAGTGTTGAAGACTAGAACATGAAGTTGAAATAAAAAGCGTTCATTTTATTTACTGTTTATGTAACCACTGATGTTCCAGGACTTTTTTAATATTGGGTCGCGACTTGTATTCCCGAGTCAACAACGAGTCCAAAAAACATTTACTCTGCAAACTGTAGTTCCAATTTAAGATGGGAGTTCGAGGCTGCGAAATACTGGAGTTAGGAAAAAGTTGCTGTCGGTTGAATAAGAAGAACGTTATTATGCCAAGAGACCAAATATCCGGTTTTAATGGGTCAAAGCATCGAGTTTGAAAGAATTCAGGTGCTGCATAAAGATAAGACACAAATGGATAACTAATGAGACGGTCAGGCTGAACAATGCAGGAAGATCCTAAGCCAGCAATTTTTAGGTCTGTGAAGTTTTCTCCAACTAAAATATTGTCAAGGTTCAAATTCCGGTGGGCAATACAGTGAGAGTGTAAGAATTGAATACCACGGCATAGTGTAGTCACCATTTTTCTGTAATGGTCTTCTTCAAGAGTGCCAACGCGCTCTAAGAACTCTGCCAGATTTCCGTTCTTCGCTTGCTGTGAAACCATAAAGACTGTATCTTTCAATCTGAACACCCCGTAGTGAAATAATACAGGGGTGTTCTCGGCGTGATGCAGTTTAGAAATGAAAATCTCAGTATCAACTGAATGACATATAGCATTGTTAGCATAATTGTGTAGGCAAGCCGCTTTGATACACAATGCTTCATTGTTGGGCTTGCTGAAAGCCTTGTAAATGCGAGAGTAAGTCCCGTGAATCAGTTCATTCAGTTTACAATCAATCTTCTGGAGAGCTTCCTCTAACAAATTCTGATCAACACACAGATCAGTAGTACATTCGTGTTTAATATGTATTCTTGCTGGGAACTCCACTTGAGGTAGGACTGACAGACTTTCTTTCATATTTAGGCGTAGTGTTGATGCTTTCAGCGTCGTCTCTCCGAATGCAATATTGTGGCAACACGAATAATCGCCCAAGCATAGAGTTAAGTTATGACAAGAAGAACCGCCTGAACAATTTTTTCCGTGTTTTATGTAAGCTCGAGCAACTTTTTTTAAGTTCAGTAGAGGACATGGTTGGTTAAAGGAATTAGATTTTGAGTCACAATTAAAGATATTCAAGGAATCATTTAAAGAATCATTTTTACATTGACTGCAACGAAAAAATACCCAGTGATTGATGTAAATGTGGTTTCTGTGCTTCACTGCGAAGTTTGACAGAGAAGCAAGTTTTTCTTTGTGATAGAATAGAGTACAATACGTACAAGGCATATAAACCATATGGCCTTGCTCAGAAAAGAGTCCAGGTTGTGTTGCTTCTGCCAGCATTATTAATTGGTGGTCAGCGACTTCAAGATTTCTTGCCTCTGAACAATGTGACTGGGTGTCAGAACTAAGTGATATTGGACTTATCGATCCATCACTATGCGCGGAATAAAATCCTTCGTCTTGGTTTGAAACCACAGAAAAGGCTGAAGATGTCATTTTCTTAAATGTACGATAAAAGCAAACAAACAAACAAAAAACATTCGGGTAAACTCCCGAATCAGTAGTTTTGTTTTTTTCTTACTCTCTAGTAACGAAATGTAACGTTTATGCTTTCGAGAAATATTGTTAATTAAAGTTGTGCAATTTGTTAATGTGACGAGCTTCCCAAATTTAGAAGTATTTATTACGCATTTTTATTTTAAAAACAAGGAAATAAAATCTGGTACCAGACCATTTACAAAAGGGTGGAAAGGTTATTTTTTGTCTTTATCGTTTTTGTACTCAGCAACACATTATAATCATAAAATTAAATAACGTCCACACAATTTAATATTTGTTCAGGGAATAAATCTTTCCAGAGATATATCGAGAGTTTATTTCACGTCTGGGGGAATTTCGCTGTGGTGTAAATGTCTGGAAAGCTTCTCTTGTTAGATTACAATTTCTTTATTCTTTATTCTTTATTCTTCATTTTTACAACTGAGTAATGAGTTCGAACCTCACTGGTTTCTCGATACTTTCAACCTTGTGCCACATCTAAGCTTCGTTTAGTAAATCGCGATTTCCCGTCTGTTTTCAAGCGATGATATTTACCTACGCCCTCCCCCTGATAGTAGGTTTGATATGATGTTACAATTAGCATGAACTCCCACATATGCAAGTGGTGCTAGAAACTGTCTATTCTTTTGATTCTTTTTATTTAAAATTGTTAAACAATTTTTGTGGCACGAGGCCGAAAGGAAAGGGTGGGGGAACAAAAACTTGGGTTGGTCTTGCATTATCTACCTTATACCTAGCTAATCTGACTCGTGACCCAGACATACGTTACAATTCATTCTTTTGATTCTTTCGTATTGGGGACGTCTGACCATGACCATGATTCACCTACGTGTATCTAATGAGGAAGGTGCAGTTTGGTGTGGCGGCATCTTGGAACTTGACCTTGAAAGAAAAGGCGGGGAGGGGCGATGGTCAGAATGCTTGTCTCGTCGACTGCATTCTCGCATAGCGAATTCAATACCTATTGGAATCGTCATTGCTGTGAGCCTGTGCAAGATTAACTAAGTACAGAAAAACAAAACTTAAGGGAGTTATATTTACAATTGAAATGGGCATAAGTGAGGGATCAAGCTTTCAAAATTTCAAAGAATTTATGATATTGGTTTTTAAACGAGTTAATAGTTCAGGAGAAATAACAGTAAAATGTTAACTATTTTTCCTTGGCTCATGACACTTTTGAATTAACATTTATTTTGGAATAAAATGCTAAAAATATGACTTAAGGCTAAAAATGGGGACGGAGAAGGCTAGTCTTCAAGGTCTTATTTTGTATTCTACCTCGTATAAATGTTATCCCGATCATTAAAACTCCACATTCACACCTCTATGTCATACTTCAAATATCATAAATCGACAATTTATCTACAGAGCCTTAACTAGTCCCGGAGCTAACGGCCATATAACGTTGAAACATCGATTTCCATCGATCACCGAAGGTAAGCAACGGCGAGCCTGGTCAGTACCTAGATGAATGACCATCAGAAAATACCAGATGCTCTAAGCTTGAATGTGCGGCTGGTATAATGGATAATAACTCGTAAATATTATTTGGAGAGCCGCATTCCAATTCCAGTTGGGTTCGTTACGTGCAAATGTCATTGGGAAAGGTATGAGAATCACCTCTTCTCCCTCCCCTTATGGATTAATAATAATGCTAATAATTATGACTTGTACTACTAAAACCGGATGTGCGTTGTGGTGCATTGGATGTCGGCTCGGAACGAGAAATCGGGGAACCGAGTTCGAATTCCAGCTGAATTCATTGCAAATGCCCTTGAATCCGTCTATTCCTTCCAGGTATGGGTTAAATAACAGGACAGATTGGGTTCTATAGCCTTGGTTGGCAACCAGTCTACCGCAGAGAGCAATGGCAACCAGTCTACCGCAGAAAGCAATGGCAACCTACTGCGGGATAATCTTCGGCCCATTCATTCATGTCTCTTTCGAGACATGATCGCCCAAGCGTATATCACGTATGGCACTTAACTAACTGACTACTAAAACCATTATTATAAAAAAAATTCTTACAATCCAAAATATTTTCTGTCTTTAAATAACTTGAAAAGAGTAAATAAGCCATAGAAAACGTATCAATCAATCAACTAGTCTCATATGTACATTTTTGTAGGGTGGTGGAGGATAGTAATATTATCTTTGAATTGCTCAATTTTTGGGAATTTTATTAGTTTTATAAGACTGGATTTTTTCCAAAGGGAAAATAAAGACAGCAAATATATAGTCAATTGATTATTATTATTATTATTATTATTATTATTATTATTATTATTATTTTTTTATTTTTCTTTATTTTTTCTTTATTTATTATTATTATTATTATTATTATTATTATTATTATTATTATTATGTCATTTTTCATCATATTTCGATTTCTGCTTTGGTCTCACTACCAACCAAGTCTGCGGGGAGACCTAAGGCAGGTAGTGGCGTGTTGTTATGGCTCCATTTCATGTTTTTCTATCTTCCCTATCATCCCCAGCATTACATAGATAAAGTTTTCCTTAGTGTGTGGGCTGTACTTAATAAGACAATTTTTTGTATATCTCTTAAGCTGGGGTTTCCAGGGATTCTTTCAATGTGTTGTTTTGTTCCATTTTTTATCATTCCAAGTGCACCTACTATCACTGGCACAACTCTTGTTTTCAATTTCCACATTTTTTCTATTTCAATTTCCAGGTCTTTATATTTTGACAGTTTTTCAAATTCCTTGATTGCTATGTTACAATCCGCTGGACAAGCCATATCAATTAATAGACAAGTTTTCTCCTTCTGGTTTTTAACAATAATGTCTGGCCTGTTTGCTTCAATTTTTCTGTCTGTGTAGATGGTGTAATCCCATAGAATGGTTACATCTTCTATTTCTGTAACCGGTGCTGGGTGATGTTCATACCAGTGTTTGTTTACAGCTTTTCCATAATGTTTGCACATTGCCCAATGTAAATATTGCCCAACTCTATCGTGGCGATTTTTATATTCATTTGGGGCAAGCACAGAACAGCCTGAGATTAGGTGGTCTATTGTTTCTTGGTGTTTATCACAAAACCTGCATTTTGGATCCATATTATTATGCATAATATTTGCCTGAAAGTTTCTAGTGAAAAGACTTTGGTCTTGTGCTGCAAGAATAAAGCCTTCAGTTTCAGACTTTAATCCAGATGCACGTAACCATCGATCAGTATTAACTTTGTCAACATTGGATTTATTGGCACGTACTGGATATTGGCCATGCAGAGGTTTGTCTTGCCAGCGCTGTTTCATCTGTTCAAGAGCTTTATCTTTGGCTTTCATTTTCATATTTTTTGCCGCAATAGTTGGTTCTTGGCTTCTGTTTTGCTTTTCTACAGAATCTACTAACTGTAAATCTTGTTTGTATTTACTGCCTTCTTTTATTATTGAATATTTTTTCTTTCTTTCTTCATGTTGCCTTACTAATTGTATCATCCAATCCTTTGTTGTTTCTATGTATGTTAGTAAGCCAATAGTTGTTGTCTTGCATGACAATTCCAGCTGAATAAGACCTCTTCCACCTTCTTTACGGGGTATGTATAGACAGTCTACATCAGCCTTTGGATGATGCATCTTATGCTTAGAAAGAAGCTTTCTTGTTTTAGCATCCATTCGCCTGATGTCGTTTAGAGTCCAGTTTAAGATGTTAAAGCTATATTGGACAACTGGGATTGCAAGGCTATTAATGGCCATAACTCTGTTCTGTGAATTTAATTCAGTTTTTAATATCATTCGTAGCCTTCTATAGTACTCTTTACGCACTATTTCTTTCATTTTTTTTATGGTGAATGTTTTCGCTCTCATTTACACCTAGGTATTTATAAGCTTCTTCTGGTTTCAATACTTTTATTGTTACAGCAGGGTCTAGGCTAATTGAGGATGTTTCTTGTATTGATCCACGTAAAACTGTAGCTTTAGCACATTTATTCAAATTAAATTTCATTCCAATGTCTTCGCTGAAGCATTTTACAGTTTGCAGAAGACCTTCCAGCTCATTATCATTCTTAGCATATAACTTTAAGTCATCCATGTAAAATAGATGGCTTATTTTCTTTTGGCCTATTTTATAACCACATTCTGTCTTATTAAGTTGACTGGTTAGTGCTATTAATGATATGCAGAATAGTAAGGGAGATAAAGAATCACCTTGAAATATACCTCTTTTGATGTTTATTTCATCAGACTTATAGGTTCCATTTATATGATTGAGGTAAAGGGTTGTTTTCCATATAGACATGCACTGTTTGATGAAATTGATGATGACGGGCGATATCTTGTATATATTTAAAGTCTTTAAAATCCAGAAATGTGGCACACTATCGAATGCCTTTCGATAATCTATCCAGACAGTACTAAGATTTTTCTTTGTACTGTAGCAGTTTTCCAGGATCATTTTGTTAATTAGCAATTGGTCTTTACAACCATAACAGCCACGTTTGCACCCTTTTTGTTCAAGCGGTATCATGTCATTTCTTTCTAAGAATAAATATGTCTGTTTTGTTAAAATAGATGTTAATAGTTTATATGTTGTCGGAAGACATGTAATTGGTCTGTAGTTTTACGGGTTGTTTGTGTCACCATTCTTGGGTAGAAGAAATGTAATTCCTTTGGTCATCCATGCAGGAATTTTAGTGGGATCGTCAACCATTTCTTGAAGTTCTTTGGCTAGTTTTTTATGTGTTGCATTTAAATAATATAGCCAAAAGTTAGGAATTTTATCTATACCTGGGAATTTCCAATTGTGTGCTTTTTTTAGTGCAAATTTAACATCATCTTCTGTAATTCCAGACCATGTCTGTTCGGGTTTATTTTTCATTCGTTCTATCTCTTGCGTAATCCAATGTACTTCCTTGCTAAGTTCTTTAGGGCAAGCCCATATCTTTTCCCAGAACTGTGTGACTTCTTCCATTCTGGGGGGTACTGTCACTTCAATTCTTTTTTTACCTATTTCCCTGTAAAATCTCTTTGTATCAGTCTGAAAAATCTTGTTTTGTCTGTAAAATCTTGCTCTTTTTTCATAGCGTCTTATTCTTTGAGCCTTCAGTTGGATTTTTTGCTTTATTTTTTCTTTATTTGATAAGACTTCATTTTCATTCCTGATGTTATATTTTCTTTCGGCTCTTCTGCTTTTCCTAGTTCTTACATTTATTCCTCTACTCAGTTCATCCAGTACTGATAGTTCACTTCTAAGTTGTTCGATTTCTTTTTCTATTTTTCTTTTCCAAGGTGGATCTTCACGTCTGCACGACTGCCTTGTTTTTATTTTGATATTCAATTTTTTTGTTGCTGCTGTTGCTGATGCATATATTACTTCGTTAAGATTTGTATGAGGGTCTTCATCCAGTATTGATTTCAGTGCTGCATTGTAGAGTTTAATAGTTCGGAGGTTATGTTTTGTTGGTTGTAATTTTGGGAGCTGTTCACGTTCCTCCATTGTAATATTTTGTATTTGACTTAGATGGTTTTTTATTTCTATCTTGGCTTCCTGTATATTGTTCTTATTTTCTGTCAAATAATTATCTTCGATGTGTTCTGAACTCGTTTTATTTTTGTCTTTTAACTGACTCAGATCACACCTTTCCAGCACTTTTAAACTTACAGCATTATCTTCGCAGTGATTTGCGTGTTTCACGGTTTCTACATTATGACCTGTAGCTTGTTTGATGTTATTACTTTTTATTTCTGATTCCGGTTCCTTTTCATATTTTGTTGATTCGTCTCTTCTTGTTACAATTCTTTTAATTTCATTAATTTCAGCTTCTTCTTCTTCTTCTTCTTCTTCTTCTTCTTCTTCTTCTTCTTCTTCTTATTATTATTATTATTATTATTATTATTATTTTTTCTTCTTCTTCTTCTTCTTCTTCTTCTTCTTCTTCTTGGGCTACTTAAGAGTAGAATGATAGGAAAAAAGAAAGCCAGGAACCACATCCTAAACAGGAAACAAGGGATGAGCCTCTTCACCTGTTCAAAAGACTTGGGTGGAGTGTGAACCGGGCGATAGTTAAGTCTATATGTATATGTAGGCAGCAATGTATGTGTGGGCATATGTATGTAAGCACATATGTATGAGTGTTTATAGTTTGGTCGGAATGTCTTTGAAGCAATCACTCAGTCTTAAAAGGTTCTGTTCATTTATCAAGTATAAAAGGAGGCAGACAACTTGGCAGAGGGTCAGTCAGTTAAGTGCCATACGTGAAACACGCTTGGGCGATCATGTCTCTTTAGAGATATGACTGATTGGGCAGAAGATTATCCCGCAGTAGGTTGCCATTGCTTTCTGCGGTAGGTGAACGAAAAAGGGAAAGAAAAGTAAGAGGAGGGAGAAAGAGAGAGATAATAATTATTGCTTGACATTTGTCAAGGGATGGATTAAGACACCCACTTTTTTTTACTCTCTGGTAACAGATGAACATACCCATTTTTTATTCACTTTTTGGGGCTTGAAAATGTTATTTGGAATTCACTCCTGGATATGACTTTTTGCTTTTTTGGCTTTCTATTGGCTGAAAAACGTTTCGCATCAAGGTGTGCAGCATAAAAGAAATTTCTTGAGTTTTGTTTTGGACCTGTTTTTGCGTGTGTGCTAAGCAAAATTTGTAAATTCAAGTCTTTTTAATTTTTAACAAAAATCAACCAATCAGTGCTTAGCATTTGAAGATTAAATCTGGATCATGTTTTGTTCGCTACACATTTACTTGGCTTTGGGATAGATAAATACTGGTCATTTATATTTTAGTCTGTAGGCATTTACTTGTTATGTGGAACCATTTTTTTGTGAGGAGGGGTAATCCTTTGTAGGAGATGACGTCAGTATATTTTAGGCCTTGTTGACAGGTCAAATACCTGCAGTCATTCAGGGAAAACTAAATTTAAATGCAATATGACTATTATTGGGGAACAAGTACAACACTAGCAACAAATTTTATTTCATGAAATTCATTTACAGCATTTGAATACTGAAGAACATTTAAAGAAATAAATACAAGATTAAAACATAAAATTAGTTCAAATTATTTCAGGCATCTTGAGAAATATAGTGGAATAAATTCTACCTTGTCAACATGCAAGCGTGTCTTGATTGTCCAATAAAATGAATAGATGTTCACATGAGTTTTATGTGAAATTGATAGGGTAAATGGAATTTCTATGGAATAATAATAAAGAAAATTATTTTGGCAAAAATGTTAAAGTAATAAGTAAGGATTGAACATTATTCTAAGTTTATACATTAAATTTAGGAAACTGGTTCTGCCTGATGGTTGAAATAGTGGTGTATTTTGCATTGACATGCATGTTTGGTATTAGAAAGATGAATGTATAATGAACTGTCAAATAACAAAGGGTCTAAACCATGTGAGCGTTCTCCAACATTTGTTATATATATATTTTTCTCACCTTGCTTGGGCTGATATATATATATATATATATATATATATATATATATATATATATCACATAATCGTGAAGCCTTGATTATTAAATGAAAATCATTTTCACAACTAACATATAACATTGCCTGATGACGAGAGAGAAATCACGAAACATAGAAATTTCCATGTTGCAAAGTATTTTTAATTTATATATATATATATCTTGTCTCTAAGATAATCTCAAAACTTGACCCTCACAAAGAGAGCAGAGGGGACGGAATCCCAATCATAGTCTTAAAGAAATGTGCCCCTGAACTCTCCTCTGTCCTTTCTAAGCTCTACAACTTCTGCCTCTCTGCTTCCTGCTTTCCTGCCTGTTGGAAATCTTCCTCTGTAGTTCCTATATTCAAAGACACTGGAGAACCCTATCAGCCTTCTTCCGATCTTTGGCAAAGTGTTCGAGGCCATTATCAACGCCGAGGTGGTTCAGCATCTCACAGCACACAGGCTCCTCTCCGACAAGCAGTATGGTTTCCGCTTCACCAGGTCTACTGCTGATATGCTAACGCCCATCACCGAGTATATATACCAGGCACTTGACAGGAATGGCGAAGCCCAAACCGTCGCCTTGGATATCTCTAATGCGTTCGACAGAGTTTGGCATGCTGGCATTCTATGCAAACTGCGGAGCTATGGTATAGCTGGACATTTGTTTGAACTAATCCAGTCTTTCCTATCTAACTGCACATTGAAAGTGGTATTAAACAGACAAGCCTCCCAGAACTACCATACGAACGCAGGTGTCCCTCAAGGCTCTATCCTAGGTCCTACGCTCTTTCTGATCTACATTAATGATCTCCCTGATACCATAAGATCCCAAGTAGGTATGTACGCCGATGACACCACAGTTTACTCTCGCCTCGATCAAAAATCTGGTGTGGGCGACAAAGCTAACCTTGAAGCCGAGCTTGGAAAGGACCTCCAATCCGTAGTTGACTGGGGTAAGAAATGGCTCGTAAATTTTAATGCTTCTAAAACGAAGGTACTATCAATTAACCATCATAGGCAATCGCACCTACCTCCCATTAGCATGGACCAGGCTTGCCTCCCAGAGAGTAAAACACTACGCCTCCTTGGTCTCATACTTTCAGCGGAACTCAAGTGGAATAACTATATCGAATCCATTGCTAAATCCGCTGCTATGAAAGTCGGTTCTCTGTGCAGGGCCCAGAGGTTTTTTCGTCTGAATCTATCCTGCACATTTATAAATCTACCATCCGCCCGTGCGGATATACTGTTGCCATATCTGGTCGGGTGCCCCTGCTATTCTCCTTGGGCTTCTCGACAAGGTACAGCGGAGGGTCTGTAATGTGATCGATACCGACTTGGCAGACCGCCTGCAGTCTGTCTCTCACCGGCGCGACGTGGCTTCCCTGTGTCTCTTCTATAAATACTTTCACGGCTTCTGCTCCGATGAACTTAGATCACTGGTGCCCCCTAGATTCGAATTTGCACGAGATACTAGATTAGCAACTAGATCCCACCCTTTTACAGTGAAGCCGATAAAATGCAACCGCAACTTCTACTCCAATAGTTTCTTTTCTCGCATTTCCCCACTGTGGAATTCCCTTCCACATGACTGCTTCCCCAACGGCTACAATCTCCAGGAGTTTAAATGTAAGGTCAATAGACACCTCCTAACACACTAACTTGCTTCCATTCTTTCAAACACTTTTCCCATCCACCCAACCCCCAGCCTCCGTATCCATACCCATCTATCACCCCTCTTCTGACATTTCCTATATCTAACCGCTCTTTCTAGTTACCTTCCCCTATGTAGCCCCAAGTGCAATAGTGGCAGTGGAATGCCTTGCTTGGGGTGAAATGATTAAAAAAAAAAAAATATATATATATATATATATATATATATGTCAGTGTAACAATTTCCCTGGAGTTTTGCTCTCAAGGGACTCAAGGGATAAAAATGTCAGAACTGAACCAGGTATGTTACTATTAACTCACAATCATAGATGGTGGTTTTCTAAGCATAGCTTAGATGTGACACTCAGTATCTCACCAAGCTCGAACACCGACATCTTTATTGGCCTGCAATTCTTCTTGATTTGAATTTTTTTTCAAGCTTCCATACATGTTCTGCTAGTTTATGGCTGAACTGTCATTAATTCTTCCTCATCAATTTAACCTATGTGTGAACATGTCATTTGTAATCTAATCAAACCATTGTCATATCAACTCTGCCAAAGGCAGACTGGTCATTCAACTAACATCGATAATCTCATTTGTTATCATTTTAAAATCATACTTATTCAGTATTGTCTATAACTTTGAGAAGATTTATTAAATTAACATTTGTGAGAAATACCCCCCATCTAGTCTGCTGAAATGTCCATGAGGCAGCAGTGTTCAAGACTATAAAAGGATGAATAAATAAAATATTTTCTCCTTTTTTGCTCCAGAATGTAACTGTGTCAACATGAACTATGTCTCTACTGGATATATATATATATATATATAAAGTTATCTATATATATAAAGTTATTTAAACAAAAAAAATATATATATATATATATATATATATATATATATTTTTGTTTTTTTTTTGTTTAAATAACTTTAATCCAAAAGGAAAAGTAGGAAGGTAAATCCCAAATTCCCAATCCTAATTAATATTAATATTTTAATATTAAAAAATGATACAGATGGAGAGCTCACTGTAATTAAAATTACAGAGCTAATTATAATTTTGAAAATGTGGTAGTTGCTGATGAGATGTGAAATCTCTCTTAGGGATTTCATGTTGAAATGATCATTCAACAGTTTTGAACATTGAAATTTATTTTATATATATATATATATCACATAATAGTGAAGCCTTGAATGTTTTTTTTTTCCTTTTTGGCTGTGTACACACAAGTATATCTTCATTCTTCTTGTTATTGTTACTCTTTATCTAAAAATATATATGTAAAACTCCTCCATATATTGATATTAATACCTTTTGAAAATGTTGAATTTAATTCCTTTGAAAGTTCTCAACATCAGCCTCGTTCTGATGCAAACTTGTGTGCATGCATTCTCAACACATTCCATACTTTTCTTAGATCAATTCAATCCGTTTTTTACACTTGATACTAGAACAATGGTTTTCAAACAGTGCAGTGCACCTCATAGGTGCAGTGGAAGAGGTTAGCAGGTGAGGCAAAATAACTGAAAGACAATAAAGGATTTAGAAACAGTTTTAAAAAATTCATATACCAAAACAGATATGATTTCAAAATTTAAAATATTATTATGGATTACTTATAATTGCATGCATGAATTCCAGTATAAACAGTTGTAAATAATTATTAATTATTTATTTTATCATTGTGATATTTTTGCATTATATCAAGTAATAAGAATATAGTAACTAGGATCCACAAATTGGAGGAGAGAGTTATCAATGATAATAGTCTGATGTTGAATCCATAGTTATCTTCCTTTAACCCACCCTCTGTTTTTTAATTTTTAAATGTATTTTTTATTACATAAAATTTGAGACACTTGAACAAATTTTCATTCCAAAAATGCAGCTCAGAGAAAAATATTTTGGAACCACTTTGTCAAAACAACATTTTGGTTTATTCATTCTTCACTCTTGTTAGGTTAATTTTGTAACACAGAAAGAAAAGAAAAACTCTTTCCAAGAAAAGAAAAAAAATTTTTTTTTTCTTGAGGAAAAGTGTGTTTTGTCTCACAACATTACACTTGACGATGACTAAAGAATGAATTTGCTGAAAAGTTTTAGTAACAATGTCAAGTATACGAAGAAAGGATTCATTTGTTAACCTTAATCTGTCTTTTTTCTCATATCAACTATGCAAGGCAGTACAAAAATAAACATTCCTTTATTTGTATCAGAGTATTCAATACAAACTTTAATTTCTGAGAGAAGGAGTTATCATTATTTTTATTATTTTCAGTTGGACTAATGTTCTTATCTTTGTTTTTATTATTGCAATATTTTGGCTGCTGTATACTCAGGCCAGCCTTCTTCAGGCATCTGTCAATCCAGACATTTGTAATTTTTTCAGAGCCATATAAAACTCATTCTGCTTGAATCAGTAAAAGTTTATCTGGTTAACACACCTCCCTGTTATCTCCTGCATTTGACATTCCATTTTTTTCTACACTTTCGTCAGAAGTCAATTGTTGGTACAGAAACTTTCGTTAAGGTGTAACATCTTGGGTAGCCATTGCAAAATACTTTCAAATGTAAATAAATGCAAAAATGTGGACATTATTCCAACTAATAATCATATAACCATTGTGTTTGTTTCCTCTCTTCATTAGTTCACGTAACCATTAAACCTGGCCTCATAAACAATAGACTGTTTTATTTGTGTAGAAGAATAAAAGTCATATCAGAAATGCTACTTGGTTTCAGTGAAAAAAGAAAGATAGATAGAAGTGTTTAACATCTGCTAATACCTTATAAATAATGGACTATTCCATTTGGATCATGTGAGAAGACAAAAAACATATCAAAGCTGCTACTTGTTTTCAGTGATAAAATGAAAGAAAGCTAGAAAGGAAGATAGACATGTTTAATGGCTGTTTCAATGAAATGAAAAAGTTGCCAATTTCAAATCTTTACAAGTGCATTATGGTGCAGTAGCTGTCAGCTTGGAATGAGAAATCGAGGAGCTGAGTTCAAATTTCAGCTGAATTCCTTGTATTCACTTACACACAAATATCCTTGGAAAAAGTATTAATCTGTTTCTTCCCTCCACTTATTGGATTAAATAACAGGACAGATTGGGTTCTATAGCCTTGGCTGGCAACCAGTCTACTGCAGAAAGTAATGGCAACCTACTGCAGGACAATCTTCTGCCCAGTCAGTCATGTCTCTTTTGAGACATGATTGCCCAAGCGTGTATCATGTATGGCACTTAACTGACTGACTGACATTTGTACCTCCTTGCATTTATATTTATGATTGTTATTGCAATATTTTGTTAAAGTTGTTAAGTTCAAATATTCAATGATGTGATAGGGAAATTTCTACAGATATTTTATTGTTGTAGAACTCACCATGTGCTTATACAATCATCAACTGAAGTACTAAGATTCATCGGAAAATTCAAATAGGAAGACTGTTCAATGTTTATGAGTCTTTATAGTTAAATTTAAATTAACTTGAAATTAAAACTAAAATAAAAGCCACAAGAAATATTTTTCATGTTTAAGATTCATTTTAGACCTTAGGTATCATGGATTTGTGGAGGTACCTAAATAAAAACCACTTTAATTCTAGTGCAAGTGTAGTGGTGATTTGCTGTTTGAAGATTCCACCAATGTTAATGGCACTTGTATTTAGCAGTAAGAATTTTGACTGTGGCATAGTATGAACTGAAACAAAATGGTGAGTTCCTCTCCCAAAAAGGGTCATTTGTGTAGTGATTTCAATTTTCATTGGGTACCTCCATTACCATATACCCCCGACAGAAAAATAAGCATATGAAACACAATGAAACTTATATAGAGGTCATGTGGTTTGATCTCCTCTTTTTAGTAATGAGATATGCCATTGTTATGACAAAAAAAGCATTACATTCAATGAAAATGCTTAGTTATAATTATGCAATATTTCATGAGTAAATAGTGAAGAACAGGCTTCTAACACATTTGTTTTTATTTCTTTTATTTCATATTAGGTGTCTTTGGAGATGTCACTTTTAATGATTTTATAAAACAAAGTTATTTCTTACATGCAAAAATAGAGTTAATTCTACATATAAAATTCCTAGAGTACTCATGCAAATTTACCTCTTCATTTGCAAAATTACTTAAGATATATAGGCATTTTAGATAGAAGTGGATGGTGTAGATAGATTATGGTGTAGATCCATAGTGTGGATGGATTTTAGATAGATGTATGGATGGTGTAATGGATAGAGGCTCATAATGAGTAATTGGAATGCCAAGTTCGAACTACAGTTGAGTTCATTACATTCATTTACATGCAAATACTCTTGGGAAAGGTATGAATCTATCTCATTCCCCCAACTATGGCTTAAATAGTAAGACTAGTTTCTGAAAAAATCATTATTACTTTTTTAAATTGTTAATTGCAAAAATTCTTACAAACCAAAATATCTTTAAATAACCGACAAAGAGTTGATAATCTGTAAAAAAAAACTCAATCGATCAATGACGATACTGGAAAACTAGTAGTACATATATTTTGAACTTTGAAACAATAACTATCACTAATCCAGCACCACTGAGATATGTACACTTCAGGTTAAATTATTTTGCTGAATTACTGAGGGTTAACTTAGAAGATACTTAGTTCAACAACTAATCACTTCATCTTAACCTTTTAAAGTAACCTCTAAATCAGTACATGTTAGTTATAAACAAGAAAGTTAATTGCTTTTATTAAAGTTAAAATAAGTTGAAGACCTACTTAATCTGTTATGGGCACAATATATGATGTTTGCACTTCATACCATGAAAAGCATTTCTTGTGTTCATTAGAAACCTGACGGTGACATCAACAGGTTGTAACAAAAATGTACAAAAAGAGACAAATAGAAGCATCTGAATACTGCCAGTATTAGAAGGTGTACCAAACTGTAGTGGGAAGGTTTGTTCAAAATGAGAAATATCTCTCATGAAAATTAGTGCTGGATTACTTATTAAACTAGCTTATTGAAAGGAAGTTGTGGAGAGCCATGATTCTCCCATGTCCTGAAGGAACACAGTACTCAAAAGAAGAATTGTTATATTGTCTTAGTATAGCTCACTGCCATAAGTATGGAGTATCCAGTAAAGATTGAATTCAATACCAACAATAAAACTTGTGACAAGCTTTATGATCATAATTGGACAACATTAAATCCTCTGTATCAGTTTATGTTTTACAATAAATATAAAAAAGGCAAGTCTCTTATGTTTGCCAATTAATCAACTAACATGGCAGCAAAGGTGAAGACAATAGTTTGAATAATGTAAATAGTATAAATACTACCTCATCTCAGAAGTATAGACAAGTACAGAAAGGGATTTGTTTCCATTCTCAGATTGAAAAGAAAATAAGCAGACTAGATTCCTTAAGATTACCTGCTTTTATAGTTCCTGGAAATTTTGGATGCCATTATTACCTGTGATGGCTAAGTTTTCACATCTCTCCTTTCTCATTACATGTCCAAGGAATTTCAGCTCACTTCCTGATCCTGAGCATGTATTTTTTCTGTTGCCATTTTCAAGACTTCTTCATTATTTACTCACTTCATCCATGAAATTCTTACTAATAATTTTTTTTCTGTTTCTCAGCACTGTGCTTAGCTTTTGGAATGCCTCTTTCACTAGTCCAATGCGTGTTCAAATTTTGGTGTTGTGTTTTCATTCTCTGTTAAAGCAATTCTCAGATATGAAACCTTACTTGTTTGCTGTCGACATCTTCAATTTGTAACTTGCCTCTTGGGATTTTCCTCTTGTTGATGACCATACTTTTCTGTTTTCTTGCAGTTGATGGTTTGTTCTTTTTTCTCACTTTCTTTTACTATCCTGTCTAGGAGATCCTATAGGTTTCATGCAAAATTAAATTAATTCCAAATATTTTTAGTTGTAATTACATGCATGAAAGTCATAAAGAAAGAAAGAAAAATGATGAAAAATTGCCAAAGAAAAATATTGATCTTTTGAAAGTTACCTTGATTTTAATGTTGTTTCTTCTTGCTGAAGTGAATCATAAACTACCTCCCATAGTAGATTATTTGGCAAATTAATCTTGCTAATTGTATATAGTGAGTCCACACCTCACTTATTGCAACCATGTAGTGATTGGCATTTTCTAAACTTTGGCATTTTTCAGTACATGACTGTTCATTTCAAAAAGCAACTTCTGCTACCTTAGTGGCCAACTTGATGACACTTCATCTTTTGACTTGATATGCATGTGACACAAAGGCTATCAGCACAGAAAATGGATAGAACTGATGAGCTGAGTTCACATTCGAGCTAGATGGTAACCACAGTGGTCTGAAGGAACTTGAAGACCAACATGGGTATAGGTCTACATTATTGGTTATCATTGACAAAGATTGACACTAGTGGAGTTAGATTATTGGTTGCCATGAACCAGGATTGATCCAAGAAAACCAGCAGCAACTTTGAGGATAGCAGCTCCCAGGAACACAGAAACCAGCCCAACCAAGTTGTGAAAATATATGCAGTTGTAAGAACCAAGGAACATTAGTCATTTGGCTATTTGGTTCTGAACGTGCTAACATATCAATCCAACAAGTACATGAAGGTGATCGAATCAAGTTCAGGTAGGACATTTTTAGTTTCCATATTGTTTTTTTTTCTCTTATACTGAATGTTGTACTTTGCTGGATGATAAGTTTGAAGTTGTATTTGTAAGCTAATAATAATGCTGTGTACCTGTGAATCTAAGCTTGATTCTAATCAAGCATTGGAAGATGTGAGAGTAAAACAGGAAGCAAAGGTTGCTCAGATCATTGAAGAATTTAAAAATGTGACCTCATAGAAATATTAACAGAAGTGAAGAAGAACTTGATGAATGAAAATCTCTAGGAGAGAATTAGAAAGAAGAGGTGGAGCCAAAGCCTAGCTAAAAGTCAGGAGGGAGGTGAGACCAATACAGGCAGAAGGACCCCGAAGTACAACAAAGGGACAGGAAAACTATGGAGGGGGGACACTCCAAGAATTGGGAGGAAGATCTCCCTAGAAAACAGTGGGTGGTCCCTAAGATACAGGTTCTTCACAAGAAGACCTGAGAGATATGGGCTTGTTTGTTGGACGTGTGGTTATGAAGACTATACTTCAGGGAATTGTTCAACCAGATGGGGATCAAGTGTTAGACCCAAATGTATTAAGTGCAGGAGATTGGAGCATGGGTGCAGACAGTGTATATATGCAGATAGATTGGTTGGAAGAAGGTTACCCCCACCCACAAAAGGAAAGCTCCTTGAACCAAGAGACAAAAGCTAAGGGATTCCCCAAGAAGAATTTTAAACTATCAAAGTATGTCCCAATAAATATGATAGAATGGATGATGGCTCAGAAGATTGAGGTGAGGTGAAGAAAAGTTATCATAAAGAAAGATTGATGATAGTGAAATTGAATATTGAGAAGAAATATCTCAGTACTAAAAATAGGGATGTAATAGTAAGAGAATCCAAACAGTTAAAATGAACATAAACCCCACGAGACAGACTAGAATTTGGCCTATACTATGGGACCAGAGATTCCAGTAGTAATTGCTAAAAGCAATGAGGGAGAAGGGGAAGACAAGCTTATAAGTGGGGAACATTCTCATAGGAGTGAGAGTTAAGCATTAATAGAGAGGGAATTAGGAATTGCGCATTTTGTCAGATGGAAGGATGAGGGAGAGGGGTAGTGAAATCCAGTATAATGAAAAATGAAAAGCATTTTTTTTATTTTACCTAAAAGTGCAGGACTGTCACTGGTGTGCATGGGGTTACAGTGAGAGAAAAAACAAGGTACAGGGGATGTTGAAGAAAGATAAGAGATGAATTGGAGTCAAGTAAATAGAAGATAGCAATGGACATTGCATTTAAACTTTTGAAGATTATTGCTATCAGGGAAGCAAGTAAAAAGAAAGGGATTTCCATAAATAGGAAGTGTGAGAAAAGAAACTGTTAGCATATGTTAAAAATAATTTGAATCATAAATGCCTTCTTTGAATTGAACATTAAGTTCTATTTGAAAGATGATGGTCTAGCTAGAGTCAATCCAAATTAAAAGAAAGATTAACTTCCATAAATAAATAGACTTTTTAGGCATTTTTAAGGCATAGAATTTTTTTTCTTTCATCACTCATTGAAGCCAGTATGCTATATGGGGAAATGAAAAAAAAATCTCTTTGTAATCTATGTGTTCCAAAGTCTATAGTAAATTTAAAGTGGGTGACTCGATGATTAAAGTGGATGCCTCCATGATTTTTGTTTAAATCAAAATTACCAAGGATCTGCCCTGAATTGTAAAATTAAAACATAAAGAAAAAAAAATGCAATAATATTAAAATGTTATTTAACTAGAAAAACTTTTAGTTGTTTTATGAATAAGATTAGGGACACCATTGTCTTGAAAAAAACAAAAAACTTTTTTATGAATACTGAGCTTTTGCAAGAACTGTTTTTATTATCTTTTTGAAATTGAATTGGAGTAATTTATAGGATTTTAAATATTTTAAAATTTCATATTGCTTTGTACTGGTTAGGTGATGTTAAGTAAAAACTATATTTACTAATCATAAATGGAAAGACTTAGTACAATTCACCAAACACTGATATTTTAAAGTAAATTTTGAAATTTCTTTTTATTTGAAAAAAGAGTGGTAATGATAGTAAATTTAAGGCTAGAGTGCTAAATAGTTAAAGTATGGCTGGAATAAAAGAATCATTTAATACTTATTCATATTTAAAGCAAAAATAAGCAAACCAAAAACAATAATATTTAGTCATTTGGGATTTTGTGGAAATTTATGAGGGGATAGACCATGTCTTTTAGGCTTACAGCCTATCACGTTGAATACACCGGTTCTCGCTCGATCACTGAAGTTAAGCAACATTGAGCCTGGTCAGTACTTAGATGATTGACTGCTTGAGAATACCAGGTGCTGTAAACGTTTAGTGATGGATGTGCATTGTGGTGCAATGATTATCGGCTCGGAAAAAGAAATTGGTGAGCCGAGTTCGGATTCCAGTTGAATACCCTGCATTCACTTAAGCACTGGTACTCTTGGGAAAAGTATTAATCCGTCCCTTTCCTCCAGTTATGGGTTAAATAACAAGGGTAGAACTTGGGGATCCTGCCCTTAAAAACAAATCCCAATGAATCTTGATACTTGAAAAGAAAAAAGTATTACTAGACATAAAACTTATATAAAAAATAACAATAAATTGTTGAAAGAAAAAGGTATTACCAGCAATAAATAAATAAAAAATTTAGTTAGCAATAAATGACCTGCTGAGGTTGATATGCCATAAAAACAAAACAACGAAAACAACCAAACCATGTCTTTTCTGTTGATTGGTTGTTTGGTAAATCTGAATTTTAATGTCACTCTGGTAAAATTGGTTTTGGTTAGTTGTAGACCACCCATTGCTGAGTGAAGGCTGAACATTAACAGGGAAATCTGGGTCATCAATTTGGTGGATGCTTATAATGTGTTAAGATGGTGAAATGTTAGCCTGAAAAGTTGTCACAATGTGAGGTGTTTTTGAGACACAAGAAAGGAAATGGAGTAAACAATTATCAGGAGATTTGTGCAGAGGGACATGAAAATATTGTTTTTGATTGATGTGAAAAACTGATGATCATGAATTCCTGGAAGTACTAGGTAGTACTGATTTGTAGGTCTCATGTGAAAGAATTGGTAATTAAGAAAGATTACAGGAAAATATATTGTAGATTTAATATGGGGCATAATTTGGTAATAGTGGCTTATTAATAGTGAAGTGTATTGTCTGATTCTGATGAATAAACCATGAATTAAAGTAATACAGAGTAACAGAAATGATTTATGGTGCATATTAAAGGGAGGAAAATTCTTCAAGATCATATTGATGGTTAAAGATGCTGATAGAAAAATAGTAGTACGGTTGAGAATATAGATTGGTAGTGATCAGTGAATTACTTTTTATTGCATTCATATAGAAAAGAATTAAGAAAGGGGAATGGAATATGCATTGTGGTGCAGTGGATATCAGTTTGGAACAAGAAATCAGAGAGCCGAGTTTGAAATTCAGTTGAATTCATTGAATTCACTTACGCCCAAATACTCTTGGGAAAGGTATTAATCTGTCTCTTCTCCCTCTAACTATGGGTTAAATAACAGGACAGATTAGGTTCTATAGCCTTAGTTGGCAATCAGTCTACTACAGAAAGTAATGGCAATCTACTGTGGAAAAATTTTATTCTACCCAGTCAGTCATGTTTCATTCAAGACATGATCACCCAAGCATGTATCACATATAGCACTTAACTGACTGACTGATTAGGGAATGAGATGGTAATACCACAAATGTATTTGAGTGGAAATGCTGGAGTGTGAATATTCTAGGAAGAGATGTATAGTGACAAGCAAATTTTAGTGAAAGAAACCAATGTTAATATTGTACTGCATTTTAGAAATTTCGTGGAAATACAAAATACAATTGAGATAAAAGTTTCAGGAAGAATTTCTCATTTTTAAAATTCTTTTTAAACCTTATTGCATTTATTTACAGGTAGCATTTATTTACAGGTAGCATTTATTTACAGGTAGCCAATGTGTCTGAGACTATGATGATTGAATTCTAAGAAGTCAATAATTTCATTCAGTAATATTTTCAATTAATGACAATTACTAATAAGATATATCAGCCTAGCCAGTCCTTAATAACATTGATAAAGCATTTAGGTAGAACTATGGGAAACGATAATAAAGGAATTCCCTGAGGTATCATTAAAGAAAATGCCAGAGTTATTAAAGCCTGTGAAGAAAATTATTATGAAATTGTTTCAGACAATTCTGAGCAAATAGATAGAATTATAGAAGCCTATAGTTAAGAAATTTGCTGAGGTAGCATAAAATTAATTTTGAGCAGTTGAAAGGTAACTTACATACAATAGGAGAGATAAACTCAGCTTGAGAAAGTATTTCTAAGACCAAAATAAATTGATCAGCTACACTGGGAACATTAGTAGAATAACAGTGATAACTCAACACTATTGGTGCTAAGAAGGTGTAAGAAGGTGGTAATGAAACGAAGTGTACAAGCAGGTGTGAATGAGGATGAGAGAGGGACACCATTTCATGTTCTTTACCAAAGCAGATCAAAATTTGTCCAAGAGAGATTCAAAAATTAATTGAAAATAGAATTGACACCTACTGAAAAGAAATTAAAGCATGGTGGAGGAAAATTAAAACTTGCCCTGAAAGAAAGACTGAATAGGAAAGATAAACTATGAAAATGGAAAAAAAAACCCCCAAAAAACTGAAGAACTATGTTGTAAGGGTTGATGCGAGCCCCAATTAAATATTAAAGAATATATATATGATATATGTATAAACAAAAATTAATTACTATTTTGGAGTGACCATGGACAAAAAGGCTGTGTGATCTATCATAAAAAAAAACACGTAAATAGAGATAAACTTTTTTATTATAACTAAATAAATTAAGATTAATTTTCTTTCCTTTTCTTTTCCACCCATGACAATTCTTCATTGGTCTAGTTGATTGAGAAATCACAGCATGATAGGGAAAAACTGATGTCTTGAAATAACTTCATTTTTTTTTGTCTATGCCATCTAAAAGTCAGATTCATCACAAAGACTGTGTACAAGTCCTTGGAGTGGGCTGAGGTTAGATGCTGAGTGTAGAAGAAAGAAAAGAAAGATTAGCACCACCTATATGGAGGGAGCAATAGTGTGAGATGAGATGTGAAGGGAGTTGTAGTTAAGGAGAAGTTTGATTTCTATAACCACTCTCAAAAGTGGACTGGACAACCCTAAATTTGGAAAACCACTTCAGTAAAATGTTGTAGTTTGTGTAAAAACTAACCCAACTTCTCAAAGTCTCTTTCCATGTATGCAATACCACATTCATACGTGATCTGTCATTTCTCTATCGGGTGGTGTTTTTTATGCTGAGCTGATCTCATGAAAGATTTACATATGCCTAACTACTCTCACAGATTCTCCTAGCTCCAAGACTGTGTCCTTCCTTGAATTAAGGTGTTAGAGAGGCCATATTTCTTTTCCTTTTCTTCACTCATTTTGCACACCAAGCATATACATGTTTGCTTCACCACACGAGTTTAGTCATATCTTGAGAATATGAAATTTTAAAAAAATGTTGATGCTAAGGATAGAAAACAACCAATCACAGACCCTGGTCAACTCCACCCCTGCCAAGCACAGGACTTCATATAAGCTGAAGTTTTGGACAATTAGTACACACAGTCCCCACACTACTGCTACTAGAATCCACATCATTTGCTGAGATCTCCTGACCAAGGCCTTGTGCCAGCCCTGAAGACCAGAACTTAGAAATTTAATTTACTACTAACACAAGCTGCAAACTCCAAAGGGAATCCCAGTGTCATTTGATTATAACAGTAGGTGGGAAGGGTTAAAACCACTGCATACAACAAATTATATAAAACAAATTTTTAACCTGTTAATACTTTATTCCAGAGAATTCTTTTTTTTGTAACTCTCAGCTGTCAAATTGTCTTCATTTTAGTTTGTTTTATTAGTAATATTCTCACCCTCTGAGATCAAAAAACATAATGTGACAGAGGAGTGAATGGTCATGAGCAGACAAATGCCAGTTAAGTTGAGTGAAACTGTGCTCACCATAACAATACCAGCAACAAACAAGATATGCATTAACAAGTGAAGAGTCAGTTAGATGTTAACCATGGTGGTCTATAGAAACTTGAAGACCAAAATGAGCATAGGGGTACATCATTGGTTATCATTGACAAGGAGTGACACTTGTGGGTTTACATTGATAGATTCACCTATTGTCTGGTTCACACTCCTTCCTGGTCCTTTGTTTCCTGTTTAGATCTAGATTCTACTTCAACTCTGTCATTGCAAGATGTTGCAATGACTTTGTATTTGGTTGAATATTTTATATATACGTATGTGCGTTGTGGTCCAGTGGATATCGACTCGGAATGAGAAATCGGAGAGCCGAGTTCGAATTCCAGTTGAATTCGTTGCAATCATATACGCACAAATACCCTTGGGAAAGGTATTAATCAGTCTCTTCCCTCCAGCTATGGGTCAAATAACAGGACAGATTGGGTTCTATAGCCTTGGTTGGCAACCAGTCTACCGCAGAAAGCAACGGCATCCTACTGTGGGATAATGTTCTGCCCAGTCAGTCATGTCTCTTTTGAGACATGATTGCCCAAGCGTGTATCACGTATGGCACTTAACTAACTGACTGATATGTGTGTGTGTTTATGGAAAAGCTGTTGTTACTTCTATGTGGGTTATTGAAATGCAACTTGATTGTGATAAATTTATTTGGGTTGGAATTTTTCATTGTAGATAGAATTAGAATTATTTCATTTATTTTTATGTATTAGTAGACATAAGTGAGATTAGTAGACATAAGTGAGATTCATGAAGAATGGATTGGTAGAAAGATAGTGATATAATGTAATGTTTTAAGTGAGTGTTTATAGTTGGTAGTAATGCTATTATTATCTTTTCAAAATATTTTCTTATTTTAATTTTTCTCTTGGTCTCTGAAAATGCTTCTATAAAAGTGAAACAGAGATTGAGATACATTTCCTATATGTTCTTTCTTTATTCTATCATATCATATATATATATATATATACTTTATTGAAAAGCATAGATATTTTATGTCTATTAAGTTTAATCATCTTATTTTTTCTAAATTTCAGATGATCTTTCACAAAATGACTGCTGCATATATATAATTACAAAATTTCCAAAATCAATATACAGTGGAATCTGTCGTATGCGACCACCCCTACTGCCATCAACAAATGGTCACGGCAGATGGTCGTTCACTAAAAGCTCATAGTCATGACCTATTTACACCAGGAATGTTTATTCCACTCATCAGAATGTACATATTAAAATTTCACCATGTAATCTGGTAATAAATAAATGAGAGCATAAGAAAATGGCCTAACTTTAAAGAAATTTATTCAGCATAATTCATTTTAAAATGTTAAAAAATGTATTTACAACAGTCAACAAGAGACCAAAATATTTATTGACAAAAATATTTATAAAGTGGACTTAAAAAGTATATGGTTTCAGTTCTTTTCTTAGAAGTGAGTGATAGCAAACAAAAGAGAATCTGCGATAATAAATGGAAAAAAAAAAAACATACAAAAAACTGACAGTGATAGTGGTTGGGGGGGGGGGTAGAGAAACAGAGAGATAGAGATAGATATACCCAACCCAGATAGAAATAGAGTAGATAGATGCACAAAAAAAAAAAAAAAATAAAGGAACGAAAGTGATAAACATTTGAAAAAGGGACGGTACCTCCACAAAATCGCTGAAAAAACAGCATAGTCAGAAGGGAAAAGGTCCCAAACTAAATAAAACAAAGTTCTATCGGCAAAAAGTTTATATTACGATTAAGAGGATAGAACAAAGCGTTTTTTAAATATTAAAAAAAATTTTTTAATTATTTCTAACACGTTCGAAATTGTTGTAGAAAGTCTTTTTTTATTACGTAAGTGCGATATCCAAATTGCCGCTATTTTATTAAGTAAACAAACGTAATTGTTACGCAATGCACTTTTTTTGGCCGTGAAAGACACATTAATTTGGAAATTCTTGCATATATCAAATAATGGTTGGATTTTGATGAAAACTTCAGGACTTATTTATAATTGAATGAAATCAATTTTGATTGCATAATTTTTAGAAAATATTGGTAAAAATATTTTTTTAAGTATGTTACCCCACCACAATTAAATTCCAGAAATGTGTAACAATTCGACCGTGGGCCACTCTAAAACTAATATAAAAAAATTCAGGAGTCATTGGGGAATGCTGATTCACTGTTTTCTTTTTCTTCAATAGTCCCTGTCTTTCTAAAAAGTAGGTCCGAATTGCCAAAAATGCAATAACTATGCCAATTTTTATGTGGATAAACTTCTGATTGCTTTTATGAACAATATAAATTAAGCATATCATAGTCTGAAAAGAAAAAAAAAATTCAATGACTAATTAATTTTTACAATAGTTATGTTAATTTTTTTTCATTTTTTTAATTAAATATAAAAATTATATATAAAAAGTTTAAAAATTATTGCTAAATTTCTTCCTCTAACGGGCCAGCTAGGTTATGTAATTAATGCATGAAGACTACAATTACTAATCGAAAATTTAAAAGCTTAATACAAATAATTGACCCTGTCAATTTTTAAAATAATTAAAAACATTTTATTTGTGTGCATTTTGATTGCCCGTATTTTATTTGTACGGGGCCCCGTACGTGATATTTAACATTAAAAGGTCACGTGATTCAAGGATTGTCTTCTCTTACATAATAAATTACATTCATATGTTTTTGTCGCCTTCGGGCCCCCCTTCCCCTTGTCATCAAGTCTTTCAACACTTGAGACCAGCTGTCAGGCTCGGGCTACCTAATCTAATAACAAATTACAGGGAATTTTTCTGAGAGTAAGCAGGCACAATTGTTTGAAATCAGATAAAGGTTAGTTTTAATTTAAAAATTGACTTCAATAACGTGTCAGCGACGTATATTTTATTTTTACCAGATTTTTAAAACAGGAATGTGGCTACTGTTTTGAAATTTGTCGATCAATCAAAAAAATGGCGCTACTTTTAAATTATTTTTTTTAATTTGAAAAATTTTAGATTCCAATCAATATAATTTTGCTTTAAAATATGCCAGTGTATTTTGTTTACTGGAATTACTAAATTTAATCTCTTGACTTTCAATTAAAGCTAATTTTAAAGCTTGAAGATAACTTATTTATTTTTAAAATTTCAATTTAAATTTAGATGTAGAAAAATTAGTGATATAACATAAGATATAACAGTTTGATACAACACTATAATAACAAAACAATAAGGAAGTGTTCCTGGCTTAGGATCAAATCAAAATGAAATAGATTACTCATTTAGTTTCTCTTAATTTAGAAGTTCACTGTACCAAAATGGATTTTTTTTTAGAGCAGTCGCTTGATCAGTGATTTTCACTCATTGATGTTAGTCACTGGTCGCGTTATGGAGGTGGTCGCTCACTAAGGGTCAACTAACATTAGAAAATCGTCCATGCATAGAAAATAGGTCATTAACAAAAAGTGGTCGCTGATGAAGAGGGTCGCATACGGCAGATTCCACTGTAATTATATATAGATTCAAATAAAATCCTTTAATGTCCATTTTACTATGAACGCATCCTGATTATGACTGAGTTCCCATGTATCACACAATAAAGTAAAGAGTGATGAACTACTGTGTAATATCTACTTTCTCAGAGATTAAGAATGGACTTAAATTGACAGAGATGTGGTTCTACTAACGAATATTGTGAATCCCATGGACACAAGGAAGTTTTCAGGAAAATATGAACTGTAAGTTATGCTGCTATATAAAAAAAATAACAACTGAAACTTCTGAGGCACATCATGAGGAAAGGAGACTTAGAGAATTTAACACTCACAGGATATACTTAAGGCAAGAGAAGCAGAGGGAAGATAGCAAGTAACTTACATAGCAATTTTAAATGGATGACAGAACAAGAAGAGAGAGGGATGGTAAAGGAGCAAAAAAAGTTAATTGAAGCAACAAGAAAGAGGAAGTCTAGGGGAGGCATGGCTGCACATCACTTGAAAAGTTATGTCGTATAAAAGAAGAAAAGTTAGTTTTCATATGGCAAACCTATTTCTGAAGCACAGCAATCAGCATTACAAGGACTCTTCAGAATGTCGGCTGACATCAAAAGGGAATGACATGCCTGTTCATTCAATATGTTATTACTCTCAGCCAACACACTGAAACACAGTTATGTAAGGCAGATTTATATCCACATATATCCACTGCACATTCAATTCACAAATAAACAAAGATCATTCTTTTATAGTTAATTATCTTTGACATTTTAGAACATTATGTAACTAATTTCTTAGTTTCATAAAACCAAAGAAAAACAAAATTTCATTTGAACTTTTCTATTTATAATTTAATTCACACATGTGTTCCATTACTGTCATGCCTTTATTTTCATGTAAAATATTTTGTAAGTAAATATGATTTTTGAACCCGCCAGACATCAAGTGGAATTCACTTGTGAAGCCAGAAGGGGGGGGTTGTTCTACAAGTAAGAAGTTGGAGAAAAGAAACTGTTTTATGCTAACAGTTTCTTTTCTCTCACTTCTTGCTTGTGGAACTCTCTTCCAGCTCCACGCTTTCCAGCCAACTTTAATCTGCAAAAATTTAAATGCAATGTTAATTGCTATCTACTGTCTTCCTGATTACTCCTTCCTCTTCCCACTCAGTATTAATGTTTCTGTTTCCTAATATTTCCACACACTTTTGTCTTAGTGACTTTACTCCTTGCATAGAGTGATACTGATTTAAAATATATATATATATATTGTGTATTTAGGCAGCAATCCCTTGTTTATGCAAGTTTTGTTAAAAATGACAGACAATTTTAACCATAGCACCTTATCTTTCAATTTTTAAATTACATAACCTGGCAGCCAACAAGAAAAGTAACACTACAACATTCAGGATAAACCTTGTTTTATTACAAATAACAATTGCTAATGAAATCCAACATTTGAAAAATTACATAAAAAATTAATCATAGCACTTTGTCTGTCATTTTTAATAAAACTTGCATTGCCCGGTTCACACTCCACCCACGTTTAGTGAACAGGTGAAGAGGCTCATCCCTTGTTCCCTGTTTAGGATGTGGTTTCCAGCTTTCTCTTTTCCAATCTTTTTACTCTTTTCTTTTTCTTTTTCAATTGGAGTAGGTAGACTAAACTATCGCCCGGTTCCCACTCCACCCACATCTATTGAACAGGTGAAGAGGCTCGTCACTTGTTCCCTGTCTAGGATGTGGTTTCTGGCTTTCTCTTTTCCAATCTTTTCACTCTTATGTACCTCCCTGCGCATCAGTGGTGTTACCGCCTTGCTCGGAGTAATATGATTAAAAATATATATATATATATATATATATATATATATATGATCCATGGCTAATGATGCTGAGAAAAAATTGGTCTAGAAATTATCTGACTCCTGATATTCTTTATCTTTACAGGAGTCAAATCAGAATAAAAACCGAGTATTTCTGTCATATCTGTGCTGGCGTTGTGCATTCATTCCTTTCCAGCTTTATCAGAGTTCAAAATCATTTACGTGGTCTTTTGGATGATGAATTATATTCCATCCAACAGTCTCTACTCCACAGATGCAGTAATGCAATCTACTTTAACATCAAATGGTCACATGAGTTTTATTCTTTAATGCTATCAGCTCAGACCTTTACAGCTAAAATTTGCCTTGCTACATCCACAGCATTGAATCACACTCACTCATTTACACTGTATTCCTTTGATAAGTAGGGCATTTCACCTGGAAGCTTCTTCCCAAGAACTAGTACATTGTAGATCAGACTCTTGTGTGGATACTATCTCAAGCACTATAATCTTAACATCTTCAAGTCTAGAGTCAATCATTTTCTATTCGCCATAAGGAACATATGCAGATGGACTAAAGAAGAATGGCTCAACAGCAAATGTGCAGAGGTAGAGAGACTAAGCAGGACCAATAAAGCAGACATGCATAAATAGATAAGAGAACTGACAGGACAAAAAATCTGCTCCTCAACAGGATGCATAACATCCAAGGATGGAACGATAATACTGGAGAAAGAGGAAATACTCCAGTGTTGGGAAAAATATATAAAGGATCTTTTCCGCGACAGGAGAGAGCAACCGAGAATACACAAGGATGAAGATGGACCAGAAATATTAAAGTCTGAAGTAGAAGCTGCAATGGCCAAACTGAACAGAAACAAAGCAGCTGGCCCAGACGGCATTGTAATAGAGCTGCTGATAGCCCTGAAAGAATTCAGTATAGAAAAAAATTACCGAAATAATAAACGAAATTTATAATAGTGGAACAATACCAGACAACCTATACATGTCGACATAGCCCTGCTGAAGAAGCCAGGTGCAAATGAGTGCAAACTACACAACTATCAGCTTAATGAGTCATGTTACAAAACTGATTGTCAGAATCTTGATAAATAGAGCGAGAAGCAGAATCAGACCAGAGATAGGACAGGAACAAGGACACTGGAACAAGGAATGCCACATTTATGATTAGGATGTTCTCCAAAAGATCAATACAAATGAAGAAGGACTTGTACCTATGTTTTATTGACTATGTGAAGGCATTCGACAAAATACGACACAAAGAATTGATGGAGATGCTTGACAGCCTTAACATTTTTGGAAAAGACCCAAGAGTAATCAAGAATCTCTACTAGCAGCAAACTGCCTGCATACGGACAGGCAATGATTTTACAAAGATAGAAAGAGGCGTAAGACAAGTATGTGTCTTCTTACCTAATCTGTTCAACTTGTACAGTGAGAATATTTTGAGGACCCTAAATGCTATGCCAGGATTCATTATTGGAGGACAGAATTTGAACAACATAAGGTATGCAGATGACACGGTGCTGATTGCAGACACTGAAAGAAAACTACATGACCTCCTACAGAAGGTAGCTGTGGAGAGTGACAAAAAAGGACTACAAATAAACAGCAAGAAAACGGAATGCATAGTCATCAGCAAAAAGAGCAACCCAAAATGTCAAATTACAGGTGGGGGATACTAGAATCAAGCAAGTACAAAAATTTAAATACTTAGGAAGTGTTCTAACAGGAGATGGAAAGTGTGACACAGAGTTCCAAAGGCAAATTGACATGGCAAAGGACGCATTCCAGAAGCTGAGTAAAGATACAGGAAAATTTCACTAGAAACAAAGAAGAGAGTGCTAGATGGCTATGTGATGTCAGTTCTTCAATATGGCAGTGAATGCTGGGCAATATCATCGAAGACAAGGAAAATACTTGAAGCAGCGGAAATGTGGTTCTACAGAAGGATGCTGTGGATATCATGGATCGAGCATGTGAGCAATGATGAGGTTTTGGAAAGAATGGCAACAAAAGAAAATTAATACTGAGCATCAGGAAGAGACAACTGAAGTTCCTGAGACATGCAATGAGGAAGGAGGTCTTAGAGAACTTGATACTGACAGGCCAGATAGAAGGAAAAAGAGACAGAGGAAGGCAGCAGACAACATATCTGAGGGGCCTGATCAGGTGGATGACGGAATGGGGGTTGTGAGGTGTAACAGGAGAAAGCATACTAAGAGCCACTAGAGATAGGGAGACGTGGAGGACCATGATCGCCTACATCTTGAAGGGACAGGGCACATAGAAGAAGATCTTCATATCTTCTTTCCTGCTTCCTTCTCTTATGTTCATATCACAGACTTCATTCAGTAACCTACTTTGAGGAACCACTCAATATAGGGATTACTAAATGAAATGTTTTTGTATTGGGTGGACTGTAGTAAAATAAACCAAAAAAACTATAGTATAAAAGAAACAATACTAAAATTCTTATGTAGTATTGTTTTTGATGATATCTAGCTTATCAATTAAAAAATGAATACAATACACAGTCAACTTAACAGCATTATGGGCCCCTAGGCAAACCAGTATGCTGGGGCCCCGACAAAAATCACTCACAGGAATAAAAAGTAAATGGTCAATAATATTAAACATATATTTATTTTATTGGCGCTTGAACAAAAATGGTATTAAAACATTAAAAACATGCTGTACAGCAGCAACTAATCAACATGATAAACATTTGACTTGAAAAACACAATACTCAGTAAACCACACAGATTAGATGACACAGTATAAAATTACTATGAATTTCTTATTATAACAAGCATTTATTTTTCTAGAATTGTTTATTAACTTCAAGTCAATGGTCATCAGGAATAGGATGTCATTTTTCATGCACATGAGTAAAAGTCAGTTCAAATGATTCTGCTCCATCGTGCTATGAAACCGATTTTTTATAAATATCAGTTTTGAAAAAGAATGTTTTTCTGTACAGTTGGTCACCATCATGCACATAAGTGATTGCACTGAATGCAATTTCAACATTTGGGAATACAGATTTCAAATTGTCTAAAATTATTTTTCTATAAAGTGCAAGAAGATTCGCACAATCTTTATCAAGAGCCACGTAAATGTCAGTTGATTTGTGTGTGGGATGTCTGGAGTGAAATCTACACTTACTGAGTAATACATTGACTCTTTCACTTGTCTTACTTCTTCAAGAATAATACAATGTACCTGTTGCTCCATTAATTTAATAAATTCTTCACAAATATTTGCAGATAAATATGGTGGATTCCCTTTTCCAGGATTTCCACACATTTTGAGAGGTTCTTCCAAGAATGAGTCAAATTCACTCAGCAGCACTAATATAACAAAATAGTTGCAATGTTTTGCTGACCCAGTAATCTGATTTTCTCCATGGAATCATAAACTTCTTGAGGTAAGAAAGTAAATTACAGAAACTACATATGTCAACACTTTATGCCAATATTACTACTCTTTATCAAAGTTGTTCAAGTAATAAAGAATCTACAATTCCAGTTTCTTTATACCTTACCAAATATGTTGTCAAGCACTTTTGATGTTCTTCTCCATTTTCAAGTTCTATAATAACATTGCTGTTATTGAACCACAATGTAGCAAATGGAGATTCTTTCTTGGATTATAGGCAACATATGAAGTAGTACAAACAATCTTTGAATGAGGAATAGGGTAGCCATTCATTGGCATTCTGCAGTCCGTCCACATCTAAACATATTTTTTAATAAATACCTTCTCTTCATATTCTCTATTCCAGCTCTGTGTGAGTTAGAAGTGTTGCTATCAGAATTTTGATGTGATGAAGGCCCACTACAAATCCATTAACCTATTGCATTAATATCAATAATGTTCCATATTCCTGGATCTATCTCTTGGAATGCAAACTCCTTTACTGTTAGAGAATTGGGTATTTCCTTTTGTAAAATGTCACCAAAAGCAACAGATAATAATTGTATGTCTGCTGAAATTGGATGTTTGGTAGCAGGAATGGATGTAGATGTGGATGCTATATCTGAAGAAAGAGTACTCATGGCTGATATTGCAGGAGTGGATGTTGATGTGGATGCTATATCTGAAGAAGAGTACTCGTGGCTGATATTGCAGGAGTGGATGCTGATGTGGATGCTCTATCTGAAGAAGAGTACTCGTGGCTGATATTGCAGGTGGATGCTGATGTGGATGCTATATCTGAAGGAATGGTATGAGTGGCTGATATTGCAGGAGTGGATGCTGATGTGGATGCTCTATCTGAAGAAAGAGTACTCGTGGCTGATATTGCAGGAGTGGATGCTGATGTGGATGCTCTATCTGGAAGAAGAGTACTCGTGGCTGATATTGCAGGAGTGGATGCTGATGTGGATGCTATATCTGAAGGAATGGTATGAGTGGCTGATATTGCAGGAGTGGATGCTGATGTGGATGCTCTATCTGAAGAAAGAGTACTCGTGGCTGATGTGCAGGAGTGGATGCTGATGTGGATGCTCTATCTGAAGAAGAGTACTCGTGGCTGATATTGCAGGAGTGGATGCTGATGTGGATGCTATATCTGAAGGAATAGTATGAGTGGCTGATATTGCAGGAGTGGATGCTGATGTGGATGCTCTATCTGAAGAAAGAGTACTCGTGGCTGATATTGCAGGAGTGGATGCTGATGTGGATGCTCTATCTGAAGAAAGAGTACTCATGGCTGATATTGCAGGAGTGGATGCTGATGTGGATGCTATATCTGAAGGAATGGTATGAGTGGCTGTTGTTGCAATTGTGTTGAGAATTTTGGAAGTGTTCCTATTTTCTCCTTCTCCTCTGCAGCTCTCTTCTTATACTGTGCTCCATTCAAAATATTACATTTAATTTCTGCTGAAAGGGTTATTCACATGGAAATATATATCTTACATATTTAGTATTAAGTCCTGCACCAGGAAGTAGTGTTATATTATATATGTGTGCTTGTAACAAGACCTAAATATTTAAATATTTTTCTTCCATAATGAACATGCCCTTCCTTTAATTGTATGGACAGTATTTATTCTTAATACAAAATCTCCACTGTGTGCTGAGTCACAAAACTGCTGGACAAGACCTAGATCCACCTTGGTGGCATCACTAGGGTGTCTGGCATTGATCTAGCCTCATCTATGTATACATCTGCAAGACTACAGTCTATACTTTTCCCAAGATGCACAATTAAAAAGTTTATCCATTCATATATTCACAAACTACCCATACCTGATAATTAGTACTGCATCATAAATTCATAATCTTAAATAACCACTACAAACTTACCATAGAAGTGTTCAATGTTGTGGTTGAATCTCAGATTCAATCACTAATAATCTATACATAGCCTTATACCTGGGTTCATATACAATGTGTAAATGTATCCAATAATTATGTCATTGCTATTAACAGTACTACTGTAGCATGGGGGTGCGTGTTCCTTGAACGTCGGGAGTCACCAGTGTAGTGTAGGGTTGCTTGTTCTTTGTACATTGGGAGTCACCAGTGTAACGTAAGGAGCTGGTTAATATTTCTTTAATTTGGCCTTGTGTCTTACTTAACTGAACTTCCTACAGCTTACAGGATTTATGTAGAATTATCATTGAAAGTTGGTTGTCAGCAGGTTGGAATATGTGGAATTGTGTGGAATAGCATAAGAATAAAATATACAGTTTTCATTTTAAAATAGAAATTTATTAAAAGAAAGAATAACACAAGTGGTAGAAGTTAATGTTCATTGTTCAATTAGAAACCTTATTAAGAAGTTAAAGTTAGAGTTTGTACAAAATGTTCTAGCAGTAATTGTTGAAAGAAATAAGAAGAAAGAGAAAAGAGAACAAGGTTCAACCTGACCTTATCTCCAGATTTGAAGTTGGTTACATTTTAATTCTCCCATTTGTGTGTCTTGATTGACACTGAGGTCATTCATATAGTCTTTTTGAATTTAGCACTGGATCAAGTCTTGTAAGTCACTCCCATTGGTCAAAAATAATTTTAACACTTACTTGCAAAATCTGGTTTGACTTTTACTATTTGGAAAACCAGGATTTCACACATTGTTATGAATTTTTGTAAAAATGAAGAAGAGAGTTGATTTTAATTAATTTTTTTATCCCTGCTACACTACAGTAGGTCTCATAATACTTCTGCTTTTTTCATATTTGCATTAATGTTTAAATAAAAATATGTAGCTAATTGCAATAATTATGATTTTTTTAAAAAATGGATGAATAAATTAATTCTTCAACAGAAAATAACATTTTTAAACAAACACAAAGTCAGCTTTATCAAAAAATATCTGAAGAGAAATATGAATTTTTTTGCTGTTATTGTTTTGAAATGAACATCAAAGCTTAGGATGGCCCTCTATTTTGTCACAGTTGCAACAAAAAGAAAAAGAGAGAGAAGATGAAAGAAAAGATGAATAAAGAAATAATATCAATGCAAGAGTTTTATAACAATAAAAGTAATTTATTTACAAAAATAAAAATATAAATATTTTACAATTAAATATTCAAAGCAATATTGATTCAGTCTAGGAGAAATTTAAAAATTAAATCAAACAAGAGAAAAAATAAAGGACTTTCTGTCTCCCACAGAAAGTCAACAGTAGTCTTGGTTACAAATATTAACAGATAGAAATGAGAGTTTTACCGGCAGGTCTGAGCAGGATTATGTGAAGGAGTCAGGGTTAGTTCTTTGATCTTTTCCATGATAGTGAAATTGTCTGCAAGTGAATTGAACTAGTGAGACAAACCAGCACTTCCATTTATATAGATGGGAGGCCTCTTTGAAGAAAATCCTTGATATTTCCAGTGTCTTCTAGGTTAAAAAAGGACATTCTCCTACTTTCTTTTTTATTCAAGAACCATCTCAACTGAAATGGATCTTTCTATTATGACATATTTTCACCAATCATAATATGCATGGTTTGTTGTAGTAGTTTCTATTTTAGAATTTCCTAACACAAGTCACTTAACATCACTTTATTTCTGGAACATGAGTCACATCAACACATTAGCATGAGACCTCTATGCTCATGAGGCCCCTGGGCAAGTGTTCATTGGTCCCATGTCTTAAGATAGCTCTAACAATGCTACAGGGGTTTGTTATTATCTGAAAAGTCAGAATTATGACTAGTGTTTCAGCAGGCAAATTTCATGCCTTTACATTAAAGTGAAATACCTTGCCTCTGTGATGAAGTTCTACCAATAAAAAGATTCACAATTAAGCCATCTTGGCAATAAAGTTATTTAGAGCTGTTGAATCTCATATATCTCTGCGTGTAGCAATAGATATGACATCACTCTTCTTGTCAAGTGTGACATAATGGATTGCTGTCAGTTACTTATTACTTAAATAGTGCTGGGCTAATTTGCATGGGATACTACACCCTCTCTGAACTGGAGTGGTCATACACCCTTGCTCTTCCTGTCAATCCTAATTATATTTGTCTTATACAGTCTTTCTGTTTGCTCTTCTTCTCGTCTTTTCAATGGCAACCTTAGTCTTTCTTTATCTTCTTCCTCATACTCATCTGTTTTTTCACCTTCACTTAATTCCATGTCCTGCTTAATCTTACTTTTGCAACTCTCTGTCTCTCTCTGCTCCTGCACTTCCATTCTTTGCTCTGCCTTATTATTGCACCTTCCTTCCCCTTTATGTTCTTGAACTTTCATTTCCATATCCTCCAACACATTCTTACTTCTAAACTGGTCAGCATGCACCAAAATATACTGCCCTTTCTTTTCAATTATGGCTGTGTTTTTCCCTTTCTGTAACAGGAAATTTGCCTCTTCTGAACTTGCCATTTTCTTTTTCTTATTCCACACCTCCCTTGTAGTAAAAGACTTCATTAGGGGGGCTCTGATCTGTCTTCCCATTAGTGTTAACAGGCTCAATTTCCTTGCCATATGTGGTATGGCTATAGTAGTTTTAGCGCAAGCTATTGTCAACTGCATTTCACTACAACAACTTACCACCATTGATGACACACAGGTGAAAACTGTTGACAAAAGGTGTTTTCTCCAGTGATTAGTCTTTGGTAAAAGAGATCCAGCACAGAAGTATCAAAGCAAGCCAAACTGTAAGATGACTCTGTAAATAGCCACAAAAAAGTTCAAGGTGTGCAATGATGTTTTCCTTCTATCACTTGCATATATTGTGGTTAATTATGAACTGCCTACTAACAGCACCTGTGTAATAACCTCTTCCTTGGGACTAGGGGACTACCCAGTCAGTTAAATGCTATACACACTTGGGCATTCATGTCTCTTTCAATTCATGACTGACTAGACAGAAGATTTTTTTCGTAATAGGTTGTCATTTCTTTCTGCAGTACACTGGTTGCCAACCAAGGCTATAGAATCCAGTTGGTCCTGCTATTCAACCCATAACTAGGTGGGGGTGATGGATTCATACTTTTCTCGAGGGTATTTGCATGCAAGTGAATGTAACAAACCCAACTGGAATTGAAACTTGCCTCTTTGATTTCTCATTTTGAATTAATATTCATCACATTACAATGCACATTCACTACTGTTCTATATATCAAATACTGTTTCAAATTAGGTTTATCTCCCTTTAACTATGTAAATATTTTTGCCAATACCATCCAATCTGAGAGCCAAAATATAAAGCATATTCTTTCATTTTCATTGTTACTTGTTTGCTTAAAACACATATTGTAAAATTAAAAATGTTTAAAAAAAACATGTTGAAAGCTGTCGTGTTTGTTTTACATAGTTGTGACCACCTAGAAATTTTTATCATGAAAGTCGTGATGTTGATATTATCAATGTTTGCATATGTCAGTAGTAAATCAATTTTACTTACACCATATTTGATGCTACCGACAAAATAAACATTTAAAACTATGATTAAAAGTAAACATATTTATAGCTATAAAGGATTTGAAGAAAAGTAGTTAATTTTTTTGTTTGTTCCACTGCAATGTAAAAAAAATTACCCTTTTTACTTAATATACAAAAATTGTTTTCACAAATTTAATTCTAACCACCCATTATTTTTTAAACTACCGAAAAAACACCTATAACTTTATAAAGTAAAAAACAAACAGCTGTGCGAGGAAAATTTATAAGCTTTATGGTCATAATTTTTTAAAAACAAATTCTGGTATTAATAGGAATAGATAGGTTTGTCTATCATCTAGTTTGGTGTCAAAATTTGGGTCTTACCCATTAATAATACCATCTTATCAACCGAAGGGAGATAACCTACATTTTTCATAAATTTCTAAAGCTATCTGGTAGGATCTTTTACTATTTATTTAGTAAATAAAATTTATTTAGTTCAGGAATTACCATATTGTTTCCAACACATTTCTTTTTCTTTACTTATTTTTGAAAACTTAGGCAATTAGACATAGATTAAACAAGACGTCTAGGGAAGCCATTAACATAGGCACAAAATTGCACAAAGAAGAGATATACTTTGAGTTCGACCAAGGACATGTGTGAGGCTCTCCAGTAGCATTTCGAGAGCTGGTTTACCAAGGAACCTGGTAACTTCAGCAAAGAGTTTTGCAGTTATTTGGCTGACTTTTCTCAGCTTTGGCTGACTAAAGTAGCTTGCTGCAAGGAGAAGGTCAAAGAGGGCAAAGTTTACTTGTCATTAAAGAGGGTTGGCAGTGGCAAGTCTCCAGGACTTGATGATCTGCCCTATGAATTTTACCTGAGGCTGTCACACATCTTTGCGCTGAATTTGACTGTTGTGCTCAACAACTGGTTCTGGCAAGGGTCTGTCCCCAACTGGATCTCCAGGGATGTTGTGATGGTGTTGAAAAGTGTCAAGGAGGGTGGGCAGGATTTAGATGATTACAAGCCCATAACTCTGCTTAACACAGAGTTAAAGATTTTGTCCCAAATCCTGTTTTTTTGCAATCAGTTGCCGAGATTCTGTTAGAATCCAAGCAGACTTATGCTGTGAAGGGATGAATAATTCAGAGCAACCTTAGAGAGTGTAAAAGACAATGAGCAATCCTGGCTGATCAATATGGATCAGTCCAAGGTATTTGACAGGGTCAACAACTAGTACCTGGCTGCTGTCCTGCAGGCTGCCAGATTCAAACCTTGTTTCTGGAAATGGATCAGCCTCCTGTATTGCTCTTCCAGCGCCATGGTACAGGTGAATGTACTGTCTTGGTTGGTTTGTCAAGGGTTGTCCACTGTCACTTTTACTTTATGTTTTGGCATTGAATCCTCTCCTAATCTAACTGAAGGACAGGGTGTGTTGTCCAGCCCTACATGGAATCACTTTACCTGGTGGTGCTTGAGACAAGTTTTACACGTACACTGATGACGTATCAATTTCCGTGCCATGCTGCAGCAACATTGAAGTGGTACAGAAGGTGCTTGAATGGTACAGAAAGATCATGGGGTTCAAGATTAACCACTCTGTTTTACGCTTAGGAACCTGGAAAGGGATTGATCTTCTGGAGAGATTTAATTGTACTGACAGACTTGTTTGCATTCAGGAATGTGGTTTGGGCCTGGGCTTCAGCTGAAGAAGAATTGTTCGAAGATACAAGCAAAGATTGGAGCGGCGGTCCAGACTTGGCTCTGAAGGTGGTTATCCATAAAGGGTAGGCCTAAAGAGTGTGCCACTTACATCTTTCCTCTTATCCTTTACAGGTTAACTGCACTCCCTCTCTGTAAGGACTGTAATGTGGTGATTTAGTCTGCAAATATAGTGGTCAAGGTGACAACAGATAAAGTTGGTACAGGAAGAACATAAAACATAACTTGGAAGTTTTAAAGAATATTATAATTCAGTCATGTAAATACAATAACAATTGAATCAAATTTCTAGTTGCAAAAAAATTCTGTTTGCAGCTATGATATATTATATAGAATAAAAAAGTTATAAGTCCACTTAATTGAAGTCCTTGTGTAATAGAATGTTTTACATATTAATAATAGTACAGCTCTTTATGTCATAACTGTGGTTATTTGAAGTAGCGACGAGATTTAGCATCCTATTCCTCTCAGATACTGACTAAAAGAGGGCCCTAATGAATATGCTCTGAGAGTGGAGTTGACCAAGGGAGACAACTCATCTACCTTAGGTACAATTTTTTATAGTAAGAAGGTGATTGATTGTTTGGTTTCCTCTCTCTTGTGGGATGCATCAGGGTGGTAAGCATCAGGTTGACAGAAATGTCTGTGCCCCATGCCTGTGTTATTGGGGGTTGGGAATGCCACACTTGAGTTACTGACAGATCTTGAAGTTAGTTTTCCTATACTGCATCTTAACGGAAGACTTGATCTTGGAGGAGGGTGTTAAAAACACCTTCCTATCACTACTCCAGTTTCTGGGGTTGAGTGTCGACATAATCAGCCAAGATTCTTCCAAGAGTGTCAAGTAGCCTCGAGGGCCATTCCTCGATCCAGTGACATCTCATAGCCTAAGAAACATTTCACATCAAGAAATTGTATTGGGAATTAGTAGAGGGCATCACAAAAGATCCTCCTTGTGAGCAGCTTAGCATGTCACAACCGAGTCATGCACTTTCTGGTTTTAAGTGCTAGCAGTGAATTACTTCAGCAACCCTAAGTTTTCATTTAACTGGCAATTGATTCAGAATGTGCTATCACTCAATAACATAGCCTTCAAAGGGGGCCGGGTGAATTTGCTTGACTGTCATCAGTGTGACCTTCATTTAGAGGAAATGGCTTCACATGCCTTCTACCATTGTCTTCGGGTGCTTCCATTGTAGTGAACAAAACAAATTTGAGATTTAAAAATTCAAATCTGACTCATTGTTAGAAATAAATGAATTTTCTCAAATTTACAAACTTTGCTTGACACACACAAAACAGGCGAAATTTTACATCTTGATGTGAAATGTTTATCGTCCAATGAAAAGGCCAGAATCACATCCAGGAGTGGATTCCCAAACAGAATAAAAGACAAGCCAAGTTTGACTCTCATCAGAAAGAAATGAGATGAGCGTGGTTAACATGTATCCTTGACAAACTTCAAGCGATCATATTATTATTGCCTCACTCTTTCTCTCTCACCTTCTTCTTCATCGTTCATCTCTCACCTCCTTCTTCATCATTCACCCATCTTCTTGACATACGCATAAACTCACTCTTGCAAGGATTACTACAAACTCTACCCTTAACTTCTTAATAATGTTTCTAATTGAACATTAACTTCTATCAAGTCATGTTATTCTTTTCCATCAATAAATTTCTATTTTAACATGCAAAATGTATATTTTACTCTTCCACTACTCCACACATTCCAACCTAGAAAATGGATGGTGTTTTTCATGTTGCTAGCTCTGGCAAGAATGGTGATTTGTATGTTGCAAGTGGAGGAAATTTTGCACTATGAACACTTTTATCATCAGGATCTGGTCAGATTTTTTGGGCATCATGAAGATCAGAATTGATAGAAAGCATTTGTTGCCGACAGATTTCAGCAAAGGGGGGATGAAAGTGGCGAGCTTGTTTTGAGTGACTGGAGCCATTCTTGGTTTTCTTTTTTAAGTTCCCTTTGATGCAACAGGGCAGTTTCCTGACAAACTCTCCCCTGATTAAGATATACTCCTTTTGTTTTCATAGTTAATGTGAGTAAGTGTCATTCTTGTCCTGTTCCCAGCCTTCTCTTTAGTTATGAGCCATGTCGATATTCCCAACCTCCTGAATTTGTTTTTTTCCCATGTTTTTCATCTCGACTGGGTCAGTCTTTGATTTTCCCACTCCAATAATTATTTTATCTTTCCCTCTCTAATAGTGTGTGAGCTTCTTGATTTTGGCTAAAGTCAGAATACAACAGCCACACACGCACACATATTTTTATGGGGCGTGTATGAGTCCTACTAAAATCTGTTAGTGTTAGTTTGAATATTTTGCTATATTTTAGTTTTGTTTTGTGGGCTCATACCCTCCTCCTCAATTCATATTGTTAGATATTTTATTTTTTATATATTAAAAAAGAGATAGTTTATAAATTAAATTTTCATGTTATTGCACTTTTTTCTTTTCTTTTTTTTTTGTAAGATTCCTGTGAATATGTGGTTTTCTTGTATAATATGTGGGATTAAATGGTGAAGGATGTGTTTTTGTGGTGAATGAGCAAATTGTAATGGATAAATAGGTCGTGAATCTGGTTACCTAGATCTAGGATAGTTAATGTTGACCAGCCTTATCCCCACATTCCCTTCGGCCTTGAGCCACATTTGTTGTATGTTACAGTAATAAATAAACATATTTTTGAAAACTTGAGAAAACCATTTTTTTTTCATTCCTTTAAAAAATCTTTAACCTTTTGATCCATTGTATTCACTTACGCGCAAATACCCTTGGGAAAGGTAATCCGTCTCTTCCTTCCAGTTATGGGTTAAATAATAGGACAGATTGGGTTCTATAGCCTTGGTCGGCAACCAGTTTACCGCAGAAAGCAATGGCAACCTACTGCGGGATAATCTTCTGCCCAGTCAGTCATGTCTCTTTCGAGACATGATCGCCCAAGCGTGTATCACGTATGGCACTTAACTGACTGACTGACACACCTAACAAAAAAAAAAAAAAACAACCAAAAAAAAAAAAACAAGGAAACCCCTAAAGTAATTAAGTTGTGAAAGAGGGGTTGAAGTGAATGGGCAAGATTTTTTAAAACGAAAAGAATATTTTTTAAATTTTTCAGTTCACCAAAGTTAACTTTTTAAACTTCAAAATTCATTTGAAAAAGAGATATTTTGTTACTGAAAGTGAAATCTAAAACTTAGTTATTTTTATTGTTTTGTTTAAAACTTGGCGTTTCGCACGTTTGTTTAAAGTAAAAAGTTCAATATTACTTTTTTTTGTTTTAAAACGCTCAGTTCGTCTTACATCGTCATAAAAACTAACAATGGTTGAAAATCATAAATGAACGGTATCATAGTGAAAAATTAATAACATTTTTTTGAGACATAACCACAGTCCAGTTTCAGAGACCTGTCACCATAAGTTGCATCTCCCCCATTTACACTAGAAGTGAGCAGAAGGTTTTAAAAAAATATATTGCTACCTGAGGTGTCACAAAAAAAAAAGAAAGTGGTGAGCAAGTTGATTGATGGAACCATTTCTGGCGCCACCCACATGGTGATTTTCTAAGCGTAGCATAGATGTGGCACAAGGCCGAAAGTATGGGGCACCCAGTAGCGATCGAACTATTCGGTCATAACTGATCTAGCTAGCAGACACCACCCACATGTGTGCGTCCAAATCTCACGTCAATTGTGATCTTGGATCAAACTTTTTTTGTTTCTAAGAAATCCAGATATTTTTATTTAATTACAACTTTATTCAATTGTTTCAGTTTTATTTAAGTGAAATGTAAAATATCTTTTCTAAAGATTATGCCAAAAATTATGACACAATAACTTTTATTTTATCGTTTGTCATTTAAGTGTAATTTTTGCAGCTTCGAGAAAGTGTCCGTAAACGTCTGTAGTCGAATATTACTATTGTTTATTGCTCTCTATTGTTAGGAGACGATTTTATTTTCCTTACCATCAGATTAGCGGCGGTGATGATTAGTAATCGTTTTCCTTATAGTTCTCTTTTTCTTTCTTTGATCATTTTTTTCTAAATTTTTCACAGATAGTAATTGAAAAAAAATGGCAGCTGTAGCATCAGTACAGTTAGAATCAGCTGCTTACTTGGTGTGCTTAACACATGCCTTGTCTACCGAACGGGAGGAAGTGATGGGCCTTCTGCTTGGAGAGGTAAAAATTACTTTAAAAGTGATAATTGTTTATATAACTAAGAAAAACTTAAAAATATTCTTACTACTTGAATGTAATTAAACGCATACAGACTAAAAATACTTTAACAGTCTGAGTACTGGTATTGAATGTGTGGCTGCCAGATTATTTGGAATGGATATGACTTTATCTTTCAGGTGTAAAAGAAAAAAGCAAATTTAGTAGGGTTGTAAGTATTATCTTGAGTTATGTTGTTAATTATAGAAACAAAAAATTACTAGTGTGGTCCTATCAACTTTTAATACAAGGTATAGTGAACTTGCTCTTTTTCCTAAGCTTAACGGAAAAGCCATTCTTGAGAAAAAACATGCATTGATTTTTTAACAATTGTTGGTAATTTAAATTTTTTTACAGTAGAAAGTTTTAAAAAATATAATATTCTACATCTACAATGACACTTACACCGTTAAAGGTTTTAAGTGCATGTAAAACCTGAATGTAAAACGAATACTTGTTTCTGTTCAATTATTCCTAAAAGAAAACTAAACTTTAACTTTTGATTTGAAATATTCAGAATTCAGATAAATAACTTTCTGATGCAATATCTAAAACTAGGAAAGTGGAAGTTTGTGAAGATATACTAACCATGAAACTGAAACCTTTTCTCTCTAGTTTGGTTTATTTGTTGTGAAGTTGAATAGATGAATCTTTAAATTTAAAACCTATACTTAATTATTACATCTTTATATTTGAATTTGATCTGCTGAAGACAAAAAATAATGTCCAAATAATTCAAGGTGAATTTGACCTGACTCTTTTTAACAAAGTAATTCAAATAACATTTTTAGTAGTAACAATAATAATTTCAAAGCCATTGAAACCTACCAGTAGATCATACACAAAAAATCTATGAAGTATTTGAACTTAGACTAATTAAAATTGGAATCTCTAATTATTTTTTTTTTTATCATTTGTATGGGTAGTGGAGACATTGAATAAAAAATATGACTTTGAAGTCAATATTCTTGAGTTTATTTTAATGATTCTTTCGTTTTTCAAAATGATGTGTCAGCTTTTCCTTACATTACAATTTAGAATCTAAATTTTAGATTCAAGTGCCCATAGGGGATTAAATAGGTTTGGGTATTTTTTGTAGCAAAATTTTGAACTTAAAATGGATAATGATTAATGCTCACGTAATCTTGTTTGGGGGTTCAGTTGTATAAAATATATTGTATATGTTAATGATCCTTATCAGTTATAATTTTTTTTAATGTATTTTATTAAGCAGTGTAAACAGCAAGTATATGACTTCTTAAAATGTTGCAATAAAAAGACAAGACTAAGAAAACTAGTCAAAAATTAAGAATTAAAATATTTCATCCAGGAATTCAAATAACTTTTAAAAAATCTCATCTTGATTGTACTGAAGGATAATAGAAATTCTAAGTTTTCATAAAAATCTTGGGAATATAACCTGTTGCTTTATTTTTTAATAAAATGCCATTCAGTATCATATCAAATTATGAAACAATTTTCATACATTATATAACATTTCTTGATTGAAATTCATAACAAAGCCAGTAAAATTGTGAAGCTATTCAAAATTAGCTGTGTTGGATTTTATGCCAAATTTACTATAAAAATCTTTTTTTTACCAGATTGATGAGAAAAAAGTCTCTCATATTTCTGCTGTAATTATGTTAAGGCGTTCAGATAAACAAGCAGATCGTGTGGAGATTTCTCCTGAACAGCTCTCTGCTGCTTCAATAAAAGCAGAGGTAAGTTTTGAAGGGTTACATTTTTGGAAAATATTATATATATATATATATATATATTAGTGGATAATTAAATGACAAAATGAAAAAAAAAAAACTTTTAAAACATTTAATCTTCAGGAGTGGCTTTTTTTTTTATCTTTAAACATTTTGCCATTTGATTACTCAATAGAAGATATTTTATGTTTGGATTGCTATTTATTGAGACATCCTAAAATTAAATAAGTACTGATTTACTTACATCAAAATTGCCACTAACTTTTTAAACGAAGTAATATTTTCCGAAATAACTTCATTAATCAATTAATGTTTTCAAATTTATATGAACATTTGGCATTGGGAAATCTCAGATAGCTTTTTTGGTACATATTTCTAGTTACAAGGTAGAAAGAATAGATTTTAAAAACAATTCCATTTCAATATAAATAGCACTTTTTTTATTTCAGAATTTTTTACAATTCTTTTTTATGACATACATTTAATGAAAATTGATTAAATCTATCGATTTTTTTTTTGGTAACTGGAGGAAAATAGTGTACACTACAAGTGACACTATGGCAAAATTAAAATTGTTTTTTAATCTCAATATAATGTGGTGTGTCTAAAAGTTCAATTTCTTTATTATCTGTGAATTGCCATGTATTCTTGGAAAAGATAGGGGAGTGGTTTCTTGTTGATTTCTCAATGGCTTTAAAACCCTTCTCTTAGACTAGTTGGTTACCATTCAAGACTAGAGAACCCAGTATACTCTGCTAATTAGTCCATAACTGGAGAGAGAGAAGAGATAGGTTAATTTCTTTTTCAAGGGTATTTAAACAACACTGCTGATAATATATTGTTAAAATTCTGTAGTATTACATACAAGTAAGTTAATTTCTGGAGTAATCTTAAAAGTTCAAGTAATTTAGCTTTTTACATTTACAACAATCTTACATACTGTCAATGATCCAATACTACTCAAGGATCAGTGTTATGCACTTAGTCATTGCAAGACACACACACACACACACCAAGACAGAGGTCAGCTACTACAAGAGTATTTATAGAAGCATTGAGTCATTTTGGAAGGAGGCTGACACAAGATGAAAACTTTAAGTGTCTCATTTGAGCAATAATTTAGCTTAATTTGTCCTCTTCTTTTTGCATTAGAACATTTTCAACTTTGAAATACAATTGATTACATTTTTCTTTTTTTTATCTATGAATAAAACTCGAGACACTTGAACAAAAAAGAAAAAATGTTTTAAAATTATTTCTGAAACTTCAGAAAGCAATATCTTTCTCTCTTTCAAATCTGAGCCTAATTTGATGAACAAAACAGACTAGACTGGGATTTGAACTTTGTTCATTTATTCCACATTTTTAGTCTATAGCTGTTACACTACCACACATCCAAAAGTACTTTACCGCATTTATTTTGTATTCTTACATGCTTATTTATTACCCACTTAGTAAGTTGGCAATAGCAAAGGTTTTTTTTTTTCTATTTTACCAAAACTATTGAATTATCATCAGCTTAGTAATTTAAAAAAATTTTTTCACAAAACAATTGAATTAAATTTCTTAAACATAAATGACAAAATTAATATTATGCTCAAATAAAATGAAAGGAACCTGTCCTTAACTTCACCATAGGAAACTTAATTTAACTCTTGTTTAAAAAAATTTAAGTGTGTGATAATTTTTCACAGCTTTCCTTAAGCATTTCTAGTAAACGGTAGTCAAGCCAATAATGTTAAAATGTATATTTCAACAGTATCTATTTCAAAATATTAGGACTTAATTGCAATAAACAATATTTTATGCTTGGACTCAGGAATTAGCCCTTGAGCTTCAACGACCCTTACGTGTTCTTGGCTGGTACCATTCTCACCCTCACATCACAGTGTGGCCCTCACATGTTGGTAAGTCTTTTACTCAGTCATTTTATAATCTTTTTTTAATTATAAAAACAAATTTAAAAAAATTATTGAGCTCTCATGCTAAATTCAGTTTCAGCTTTTAAAAATCATAATTTTCATTTTTGCCCGACTCTATTCATTGTACTCTTTGAGTTTGCATACGCATTGCTTTTTTTCACAAAATTATATTCCAACTGAAAAAGCTTTTTAATTCTCATGAGAAATGAGTGTTCATTCTTTCTTATACAAATAAAAGCAATGTCATTCCATAAACAAATACTCTTCTTGGCCCATAACTTTTTCTTTATCTTATTCAAATATCTGTGTTGCATTGTTTTCCAGATATTACTTTCTTATCACTGAATGTTGTTTTTTTATGCTGTGTACATTCAGGATGCAGACGATTGTGACTCAGTATAGGTTCAATATCTTTATTATCAGGGAATTGCCATGCATTCTTGAAAATGATAAAGGAGTAGTTTCTCGTTGATTTTTCAATGGTTTAAAAACCAGCTCTTCTCTTAGACTGGTTGGTTGCCATTCAAGACTAGGGAATCCAGTATACCCTGCTAATTAGTCCATAGCTGCATGGAGAAGAAATGAAATAATTTCTTCTCCAAGGATAATTTGTGCAAAGTGAACAGACTAGGGTTTGAACTTGGTTCATTTATTCTACTTTCTGTGCTGATAGCCATTATGCTACTCACACATCCAAAACTTCTTTGCTACATTTATTTTCTATTCTTATTTTACTACAATATTTGATGCTTTCAAAAGTATTATTGAATTTTTTTAAATTCTTACAATTTAAAAATATTTTCTGGCTTTAAATAACCCACAAAAAGGTTGATGGGTTATTTAAAGCCAATAAATATTTTTAAATTATAAGAATCTTTTATTTTTATTTTTTGAGATAATAATGATTGAGTGATACAAGTCTTATTAATTAACCCATAGCTGGATAAAAATAAAGTGAATTCAGACCTTTCCCAAAGATAATTGCACATAAGTGAATATAGTGAATCCAATTGGAATTAGAACTCTGCTTTCCAATTAACAATTCTGAGCTATTATCCATTACACCACTCTCACATCCAATATAAACTTGTTTTGATTGATTGTTAAAAAACAACAAATCAAAACAAGTTTATATTGCTTGGGAATTTAATGAGAATAAACCTTAATAGCATTTGAAACCAATACAGTACTTTGTCATAAGTTTTCAGAAATTATATATAGATTATATAACTGGCATTATGAGTTATTTCTACCTTAAACATTGTATCTTTCATTGATAGATGTAAGAACTCAGGCAATGTACCAAATGATGGATCCTGGATTTATTGGAGTCATCTTCTCTGTGTTTAATGAAGATAAAGCAACCAAGGTAAACTGACTTTTTCTTCTTCCCTCCTCACCTGAGATCTTCTGGATTGCTAGAGCACTAGCACTTGTTATGAGATTTATACTGTCATTGCTACATACTCTTCCAGGGATTGTTTTCATTCATAGATATTGAAAATATAATAATATTAGGTTGGAACAAAGGTTTGCAGCATTCATTTAAAACAAAAAACAAAACCTCTTATTCATAAATGATAGCATCATTATTTAACCATCAAAATATTTTCATTTGATTTCTCTGATTTAATGCCACCTTTTTGGTAAAGTCTGTATTTCATTGTAAATAATGATTCTGGTTTTGACTTGATGAATTAGTTTCTGATATTTTGAACTTGTAACTACTGACCAAACAAGGAGTGTTATATAGTATGATTGAAACTATAGTCTGAAGGTGACAGGGCTGGAAAATACACTGCCCATTTACTGTGTCACTTTTCCAACTTGATGATGAACATTATCATGCAGCAAAATCACCATTTCTTTTTTCTGAAAAAAAAAGCAAGCAAGCCTTTTTTCTTCCACTGTGTCATTTAAATAAGCTAACTGCTCCCTGCAGTATTGAGCAGAAGCAGTTTATTTTCAGATTCCAGCATTTTGTAATAAAGAATTTCCTTTGAATTCCTCCAAACCCAGAGAAAATTGTTACTCTCTTCCCCTACCAACACACTGCCTGTAGATTGTTTTAAAATTCAAATGTTAATGGCTGGTCACGATCTAGACATGATTTTTCTCATTTTCAACTCTTGTATTAAATTAATTTTTCATCATCAGTGACTCTTTTGTATGTTCATATCATTACAATCTTTATTTAAGGCCATGCCTCTGTTGCCCAAAACTGGAAACCTAACTCAAATATCTATCATCATTCCACTGAAAGAGTGAAAATTTTTAGTTTCAATTTGAGTCTGCAGTAGTTTGTGGCTGTAGGAATTCAAAGAAAAAAGTAGAGCCCAAAATTATAATTTATCTGGAAAAGTTAATCCAGAACATTATTAAAATTAACTTTCTTGTAAAAGACTTTGTAACATTTGTAATAATAATAAAAAAGACTAGAGAAAATCAGATTAATAAGTTATTTCTTTAAATTAAGTAAAATTAAAACAATACATTTCATGATAAAAAGTGTGATAAAAATTCAACTTTTTCCATTTGTTAGAAACAGAAATATAGATTACACAAAAATAAAGTTGATCATTTGTGCATGAATAAAAATTTCATAGGGAAGAATATTAAAGTGAAAAATATTAAATTTGAAGTAATGACTAAATTTCTTACATGACATTTTTTTTTTAGTGAATTTTGCACAAAAATATTTGTTTTGCAATGGAAGCCTAAAATAATATAGGAAAGGAAATAAAATAAATCTTATATTTACTTCATTCAATTCAATAAGCTAAAGTTCTTCCAATTGTAAAAAAATCTTATGCCAAATATAGCAGTCAACTAGTGCAAACGAAAAAAAAAATGACTTTGCTTCCAGTTGAACAGCAAGATTTGAGATCGGCCTCCAGTTCTGGGCAGGAGATGCATGATGACATGGCCTTAAAGATAGCCATGGTTCACATATAATGCATTTTACTAGCTTCAGAAATGTTTTTCAAAGGTTTGTTAAATGGCACATTGCACTTGACTGTTTGCACAAGCAATAAATAGCTGAAAGCATGAAAGACACTTCTAAGATTTCACTAACATTGTATAAAGGATGGTACTGAGAATCTTTTGTGTCAACTTAATGTAACAATTTCATTTATGGATTTCTTTGTTTAGTTGAAGATGTCTCTGAGAAAATTGAGTATATTTTCTGTTCAATAGAATTCTATAATAAACATCTAAAATTTATTTTGGTACTACTTGAGTATTGTCTATCATTGGACAGTATTTCAATGTGATTAATTTTAACCATGCACTCTGAAGAAATAAGGACCATTTCCAATTTACCCATATTGGGATCCCTAGAAATAGCAGAGCTGATATTGCAACCAAGGAATGCCTATCAATGAACATATCAAATTTAAAAATCCTCTTTACAGACTAGAAAGCCACAATTAATTCTTACATCATAACTAATGAGAAAACTTATGGAATACACACACAAACAACAAAATATATCAAATCAAATCCATTCTGACTGTACATCACTCCAGAAAATATGTCGCACAAGAATCAAAATCTGACACACACATGTAACCCTCTCTTTCCTCCTAAAAAGTGAAGACCCTCCAAAATGCCCAAACTGCCAAGAAGTACTCATTGTCAAACATTTTTTAATTAACTGCAAAATCTGGCACCTACACAAAAATACTTCTACAATGTATGCAACCTTCGTGCTCAAAACTCTTCTACAAAATATAAAATAAGTAACCAAATAAACACCCAGCTACAAACTACAACTAAAACTGAATTAAATCCTCACTCTTATATAATAACGACTTAAAAAAGAATTTGTCTGCAGAATAGACACAAAATAAATACAAACCTTAAAACTACTCAATTTGGCACAAAATGAAATCTAGTTGGGCAAGCAATCTGTACACTTATTGATTCAAAGGATAATAATTGAATTCTATCATCTCATGTTGCTCCTGACATTTAGTGTGTGATTCATGCAGATAATAAGAGGCATTCAAGTTGAATAACCCACAAAACTGGCAATGTTCATTTCTCTTTTTTATAATCTATCATTATTTACTTCATTTTACCATCTAATTTATCATCTACAATACTTTCTTTGTCAGCCTTTTTCATTATTAAAATAAGAACATTGGCTTATCTGTATATATGTTAAAAAATTAGACACACCTTTCATAATATTCTGAATTGATATTGTCCTGTTTTGATTTCAGCAAAACAAGATTCAAGTGACATGCTTTCAGTCTAAAAAAATAGGTCTTTCTGATAATCAGTAAGTGTTTGTTTTTTGTTCTTATGCCATCAAAAATTACATTGAAGAAGGAAATTATTTTTAAACCATTAATTTTTAAAGCTGAATATTGAAAATAAACATTAAAACAATGTAATCAAACAGGTGCAACTGGTTATGAAGACTTGATCCGGATATGTTAGTCATCTCTTATGTCATATAGCATTATTCCAAAGGAGTGTCTTATCTGCTAGCATCTTCAATTGGTCAACCCAGTTGTGATACATTGTCCAAATTGCCAGCACAAAACTTCACAAGTCACTTTGGATACATTTGTTCATTCACACACCCTACTCCAAAAACATTCACAAATCTTTGTATTTTTGTCTTTCAATAAAAAAAAAAGCAGAATGTTTTAAAAAAATGTTGCTTATTTTATTCCATATTTTAATCATTGAACAAAAATAACCATAACTATCCTGATTTTATAATTGTCACAGTATAATGAAGAAATCAGCTTTTTTTTTCTTTCATTTTTTAATGAATTTAGTTAAAATCATCTTAATACTAAAAATGAAACTAATTTTTTGGCCAAGTCTGTTACATGGTTTATTTTCGTATTAATAACTTGAACTGATTTGTGCTGCATTCCTAAATTGTAAAGATGCATGATGAAATAGTTTAATGTTAGTCCTACTTGTAGTAATAAAATGGATATGAGTTATATCAAATGAATTAATAGTTAATTCTACATGTAATGACAGATATGAACGAATAGAGATCCCACTTCACATAGTTCCTAGCACAAGTATTGGCCAGGCTTGTCTTGAATCCCTTGTGGAACTTCCCAGAATTTTTAGCCAGGAAGAAGAGGAAGCCTACCAGAGTTTGGCTAGGAAACCCAACATGGATTTGATTACAAAACTTCATAATGCTTCAGGTAGGTTTTTTTATGACTTTGAATTTTTATCTGTTTTTAAATTAAAGTAAAATCTTAATAAATTTTTTTGAAAAATCATTTATATAATCTGTAATATCATGCTAGAATATATTTCAGCTTTGCTAATGATTTACCTAGAATTGCATGAAAAAAAGGATAGTAATCTGGAAACAAGACAACGGTTATTCTAGAATCAGGCTATTATATGTATAATAATTGTTTTTATAACTATTTTCCTTTAGTAATGCAAATTATACATGAAAAATCTCACTCTGATTACATATTAGTGACAACTTCTGGCAGTCATGTGGGAAGAGTGAAACAGTAACCATGGTTGTAGTTTAACACTAACTAAATTTGAACTTCATGAGTGATTATGATTTCCTCTACTGTATATTGACTATATCATTAATACTATGCCATTTTCCTGCTTTAGTTATTTTCTGCATTGACAAACTCGATTTTTGTAGCAGTAGGAGAAAAACTTGATCAAATATCAAATTTTGCAAGTTTTTATTTATTTTAGTATATTGGAAATATTTGTATAGATATATAATTATTTTCTAGCAGTTTTATTATAGGAATACATTGCAACTGGAGATTGTCAGTGACCAGAATATGGTTATCATATAAATTGTGTAAATGCATTATTAATGACTTTGCTATAAAAATGCCTGAAAAATCAGGAAAAGTGAGATAATTAAGAATTAATGCAATCATTGGTAAAATATGGCTATTATATGTATAACTATTTGTGGCTATGAATATCAGAATAATGATGTCTGTATTTCTAAGAATTTGACAAGAATAGTACATTTATTTCAACCTTGGGTTTGCAGGATTCTATATGATGAATCTTTTTGTTCATCTGAAAGGAAATCATATTTCTATTAAAATTATGTTTTGAGCACAAATAAAGACAACAGTTACACTGTATTGTAAATGTGTCAACTCATTTTATTTGTGGGTCAATTCAAGTAGTATTAGAAGAGGAATCATAAAGTTACATTCTCTGTGTTGGCTTTGTTACTGCAAAATAACTTTAAAGAAGGAAAACTGATTTTCAAGTTAAAAGACCATATTTCTAAAATCTATTTTTATTGTAGTGTAAGTTAGGCATTTCACTGAATTTTATTTAGTGTTGAAATAGATTGGCCATTTTACGTATGCCCAATATTTTTTGTCTATTATTTTGATGCCAGATGACAACATTATTATAAAAACGACTGGTGATAGGACAGAATTTTGAAAAAATGAGATCCATACTTTCTAAACATGAAAGTGTAGCAAAAGAGAAAGTCACTTACCATAAAAAAGGACACATGTTCAGTATGATATGCCGAAGATAAAAATAATTCAGTGGCAACTATTGCCTTAAATGCATGTTAACACGCAGAAACCAATGGCAACCTACTGTGGGATAATCTTCTGCCTAGTCAGTCATGTCTCGTTCGAGAAATGATCACCCAAAGCGTGTATCATGTATGCCACCTAACTGTCTGACTCTATGACTGTCAATCAATGAAAAAAAATTGTTCTGTCATTAAAATCTGTTGGTGTTCTTGAACCAGGGGTCAGTTTTTTTCCTACTTTGTCCAACAGTTTGCAAGTGACTGAGGGTTGCCTTGTGTGTTGGATTTCTGACCGTTTACTTTTATTGAGTTTTTATTGACATTGGAGTTGTGATTCATGATTTTGACATTTCTTTCTGCCCCCACTCCCCGGATCTTCGAGTTTGGACTTATGATTTGTTCATTTCCTTTTAAAATTGAGCTGCCATATAAATTTCTGAACAGGAAGTAGTACAAGCAGTTTTAATTTACATTCAGTCATACTTTCCTAGTTTAGTTAAATATTACACCAGTTCACACTTTTGCCTTCATAATACTTTCATAATAAGTATAGCAAGTCTTAAATGTGCAAAATAAATTTTGATAAAATTCTTTATTTTATTTATTTATTTATTTTGTGTGTTTGTTTTTCAATTTCTCCAGTCTATAGCCGCAGCTTGAGTGTTATCATGGAGGTGTTGATGGGGCCCCTGATGCAAATTCTAGAGACCCGGCATGAGCGAAATCTTCTTCGTATACAGGAACTCACGCACAGGCGCAAGCAGCTACAGAATCAAATTGGTGAAAATTCTTGAGGTTTGCTCTCCAGAAGTGTCCTTTGCACTTCACCAACTTTAGAAAATTTACAATTGACTTGTTGATGATGCAAGACCTTCTCTGCATGAATGCATTAATGAATGTTTGTGTGAATCTTTCAAAATGATGTTATTGCTATTTGATATGACAACTGGCCTTAGAACTTTTGTATTACACAATCATCTTACAACAACTTATTTCCTCTTTAATATAGTCATTTAAAAATATTGATATGTTATCCTATACAAGAGACTATCTTTCCAAACCAGTATTTAGTAAAATTAGTACAAGGTCACAAATGTGGAGCACCCGTTGAAAATTACTCATTACAGTATTAATTGGTCTGTACCACAAATCCATGACATGACACCCAAAACATCTATTTACAAAGCTTAGTATAGAACAAGGCTTCAAGTGCGGAGACTTAGTAATGTCAACCATTAGTATTAATGGTCTGCTAACTTCTATAGCAAAATTCCCTAAGGTAGTTTACTCTGGCACAAGTTTATCAATATGGGGAACCCATTGCAGATCAACTTCATTACAGTTGTAACAGTCTAAAAATTGATCTTTAACCTTTATTTGGTAGCTAGAAATCATCTTGTGTTATCAAAAATGAAAGCTGACTAAGTTTTAAAAAATATGAAAACTCAAGAAGACTATAGATGTTAATTCATGTCTTTGAAAAGTTATATTCTGTAATTCCTAACTTTAATCACCAAAACTATGGTTTCTTTTGTTGGATTGGTCTGAAAGAGACATCATTCAGATTAATATAAATTTACTAAATTTTTACTTTGTCTGGCCCCCAAATTTATTTTGATGCATTGGCTTCTGTAAAAATGAAAGAACAATTGTTTTATCATGACTTCTCTTGCATACCAGTTTTTGACCCAAGAAATGTAACTTGCTTGTATACAGTTTTGTTAATGAAAGTTTGATCTAATGGGTTTCTCTTTTACTTGTCTTTTCATTTCTTAGTCATTCTAAAATTCTATTTGAATTTATGTGATGTACAAAATTGTAGGAACAAGGTTTTTAACATTTTTTTTCTTCAGATTCAAATCTGTTTAAATATAAAATAAAAGCAGTGGCATTTCTTTTTACCAAATTGAGGTGTTGTAAAATAATTGTGTATAATGCAAGGCTTATTCCCTGTAAAGGCCTAGCAACCATATATGCAGTTTGTGTTTGATTGGAGGTGAGTATATTATTCCTAAATTTCTAGTATCCTTCCATTTACTGAGATAATCTTTGGTAAGAGGCATGCTTGTCTCATTAATAATTAGCTAATTAACATCTATACCCAATACTAAAAATGTATTATTAATCAGAATGCAGAAAATGTCAATCAAAGTGGTTTTCAACTTTTAAAAATATACTCAACAAAATATAAATATACTTTAAGAAGAAAATAAAAAAACTCAGAAATAATTTTGATTATATTCACAGGTTTAAGTTCACATTTGTTATTATATTTATAGTCTTAACTTAAATACGTATTATTTGCCTTTATTTCATTGAATATAAACAAAATACTTAGGAAATCACTGTGCTAAAATTTTAAGACAACTTCAAAACGTTATTGGGCATGAAATGACCTAATGAAGGTTGATCTGCATTTAAACTCAATCAAATCAGTGCTGGTTGCCTTTAGAGATTTAAAGAATCTTAAAGAATATATTTGACAATATAATTCCGAGTTCTCTTTTCATATTGAAAGATATTTGTTAAAGAAATTTTTGCAAGCCTGTAATTTAACAATATTAAACATAAAACAGGAACATCTTGTGTGCAGTATCTGGTAGAATTTTTAAATCACCATGATTTATTTTAAAACACATATACCATTTCATCTTTTCTGTTTTTTGAGACAATCATTTCGTGTAACATAAGCCTGCTGCTGCAAAAAGTGACTTTTTAATATGTTTGGTGAAACTAATATTTAGTTTTTGTGAATGATGAAATGTCGAGCATGCCACTTCATTCACCAAATATTGACATTTTGAGTAGTTCTGACTGGGATCAAAATTAGATTCTTTAATATCAAATTTTGGTGATTAAAGAAAGTTAGGAATTTTTTAAAAATAATTTCACCTCAAGCAATCTGATAAAGCCACTAAGATGCAAGGGGGTTACTGAGAGTGAAAGAAGCTGAGAAAAATCATTAAGAAGAGCAAGAACCCGAAAAGAAAAGGAATTAAGATGAGATAATAGTTAACATTGCATTTAAATTTTTGAAGATCAAAGTTAACTGGAAAGTAAAAAGCCGGAAGAGAGTTCCACAAGCAAGAAGTGCAAGAGAAGATACTGTTAGCATAGAACTTATGGTTAAATCTAACAATTTCAATTGTAAAATAAAACCTAGCTGCCAATCTAGTACTGCACTTAAATTGATAAACTTGAGGTACTAAAGAGGAAAGCTCATCTGAACAGTTACTATGCAAATATTTACAGAAAAGGCACAGGGAAGCTATGTTAGAGCAGCAGATAAGTGACTGAAGCTATCAGGTAAGGACCAATAACATTGCAGATTCTTCTTTTAATTTAATCTCTAAATACATAGAAGCACTAGACCTGACCAGATTTGGCAACAATATTCAATAAAATGTGTAAGATAGAGCAAAACTTGTCTCACATGACATAGTGTGATCCAACTTTTCTAACAATAGACCTAACAATTGATTAAATATAATTATTTCACTTCATGTCAATGGAAAATGTTATCCCAAGAAGGTGCAATGAGTCAGTCTCTTTTTTGTCTTCCATATCTGATGGAAAACAAAAATAGTTTCTCTATAAGACTAATAAAAGAGCAGTTTCATTTTGGAGATGTTAAAATTAACAAGCCATTTCTTGCCACAGTTAACAGATTGAAGGTCATTTTGAGATCAGCTGCCAATTTGACCTTAATAAATCTATCATAATGACAAATAGTTGTGTTATTAATATAGATGAGAACTGATACCATTGGAAAGATCTTTAATGAAAATTAGGAACAAAAATTCATTTTTTAATTTTTTTTTTTTTCAACATGAAATTTCTCAATAACATTTTGTACTATAATAAATTATGCACTGCCAAAATCTTGTTTTATTTTAGCAAATTCATTTTCAAGACAGGCTTGGAAATTTTATCACAGACTAATAAAATTAAACTCTTTATTAATTAAATATTGATAAAAATCAACCAAACCATATGCATCATCCTAAGTATTGGACATCCCTAAATTACATATTAGAAAATCTCAGACAATTCTGAAAAGCAAAGGCATAAATCATGCATAAAAAAATAAAATTCTATCAAAATCTATTTTGTTATCAAAAACAAAGATTAGAGAAAAATGAAATCAACTACAAGAAAACCAGTTGGACATCTTTTCTTTTTTTTTTTAGTTGTTCACATTCATTGTTTTTCCAGTGTCAAAAAAAAAAAGTATGTAAATATATTTACTTCCATGTCTTCTATAGTGTGCTTGAGACAATCAACATAAGTGTAATAATGAAAACTATAACAGTTAATAAAATTTTTCAAGATTAAATTTTTTTTAAAAAATAGATAAAACAATTTAAACTTGTTTAAGTAAGTCACCTCCAGTTGGAGACACGAGTGATGTGATTGCAAAGCTTCTGACTTGGTATTGCCTTGGTATGATTGTTATGAAAATTATAAATGACCTTCATAAAAATTTAAACATTTTGTAAAGAGCATTTATGCATTTTTTGTGCTCTTAATTATTATTTATTTATAAATTAATATTATTTTTCATTAAGTAATTATATATATATATATAATTACAGTTTTAAATATCTTATTGGTTATGTTTCTGTAAACTTGTTACTACTGTCATCCCACCAACACAATGGCTGCTTTAAACACTTCACAAGTTATGACATTAAAAAAAAAATCTTTTTGCTTTCACCCAGTCCGCCAAAAGGTTTAGTAATGGCATGGTAAGGGGGATAACTCGAGGATGTTTATTGATAATACTGCTAATCCTAATATTGATTTAATTGTAATGAGGACTTGTACACCAAACAGTCTGGCATGTTTGTTTTATTCTAGAGGTAAAAGAAAAAAAAATTCAATATTCTATTTTCTAATGCAATCCTGATATTTCATTCATACAAGGAAATGCTAAAAGTTTTTGGCTTTACCTGCTTCCAAACACTAGAATATTTTTATTTATTTATAAGTATTTCTTGGCTGAACAAATACCCTCTTTAGCACCTTGTTATAAGACATCATTGTTTTACTTATTGTACTTTTTTAAGAAATTCTTTATTAATCAATTGAATGAGATATTTATATCAGCAATGTTACTGTTGTTAAATTAGTATTTATATGAAATATTACTTAACATTTTATGGCTTCAGGAAGATTTATTTCCTTATGTCACTTACTTTTGAGATAAAGCCATAATTATTCCACTCAAGAAAATATTAAAAATGATATTTTTAAAAATTACTTTGTTTAATCCAATTTTATATAGCTCTTAATATTTGTCTATACTTCTGAGATGAGGTAGTATTTACATTATTTGGACTATTCTCATCTTCATTGCCACCTTTATATTGCAATCTATGATGTTAATGATTTTCTCTATCATTTTTTTTTTATTTACCAGAGCTCATATTGCAATTTTTGATGCTAATGATTTACTCTAGCACTCTGTATTGCTAGTTCCTATATTGTATTCATTTCTATGCTTGACCATCTTTGGAGATTTTTGCGGCCTAACATATACACTGATTCCTTAAGTTTACATAGTTTCCAGTGGTGTTCTCTAGCAATTATTTCGACTTCATCCCATAGATGATCTCCTTTCTCCCTCCATATGTTGTCAGCTACACCTGATTTTTCTATTTCCCCTCCTGTTACAGCCTTGTAATGTTCTTGCAACCTTACCTTAAGGAGGCGGCCCAATTCTCCTTTATATTTCTTTCCACAGCTGCATACACACAGTCCTTAATTATGTTCTATTCTGTTGGAGGTTTTACTTGGGAGATTAAAAGATATATTAAAAGATTAATATTATATTAAAAAATTGGAAAAAAATTTCAATTTAAAGATGTTTTATTTTCTTCAGTGAAGTAGAAAGTATCTTATCTAAAGTTTTTGTTCACCAGAAAATAAATGCCAGTTCTTATTTCAAAACTGTAAGCAAAATATGAAAGTTGTTTCTATTTGCTTTTCCAGTTTTATGCAAAATATTTTTTTAAGATCATGTCATAGATTTCTTACTTTAGTCAATAAACATTTAAATTTACATCAGTTTGGATTTTGTATTTTTTTCCAAACATGCTAGTCTATCATAAAACAAATATCATATATATTAACATTTAGTTATATTGCATATATACTTAGGAAATTTCTTCCAATTGTACTTCTTTTGCTATTCTCTTTCTCATTCCTTATGTAATTAGCACATGAATTTTATTTCCACATAAGCAAAACTAGTCTACAATATTGCATTTATGCAGTGTTTAAATTTATTCACATTTGAGATCTAACCAAAAACTAACCTGTAAGCATGAACACCAGATTACATCAAGTAATTATTGTCCTTCATTTTATTTGGTTAAATCAAAGTAGAATTTAACAGTATTAGGATTAAGAGGATTTTTCAGTCCCACATTGTTCTTTTTCCAGAGTATCAATTAAAGGACTTTATAACAAATAAAGGTTATAATAAATGTCTTTATGAACCTTTCTGAAAGCATAAAATATTTGACTAATTGCCTTGGCACTAAAGCTTTGAATTTGTTGATATTTTTTTTTAAATCCTCTTTTTTTGAGGATTATGAGTAAATATATTTGTAACTTGGACAATTTCTTCCTTTTTTTTTTTTTTTTTTTTTTGTTGGTGAGGTAAGTGTCCATCCATAAATCTTTTATTGTTTTGTCAAGCAAACTTTGAAGCAATTTTCCAAATTATAATATAGCTATTTCTCAACTTTTGCATACTATTTATATTAAAAACTTCATTATTTGGTGCAGCTGTTTTTATCTAATGTTGCTAACACACAAAATTAATGTGACTAAAAACAATAGCCCATTTTCTACCTCTATGTAGCATAACAGTACATACAAACAAATACATACTCTCAAATGTATTGCTAAGTGAGGTGTAGATGAAGTTAATTTGTTTTAGTATTCTCTTTTAGTTTTTGTTCATTTTTATCTTTGTTCTAACAATGTCTTTGTCAGTTCAAAACTGATTGATGTCTTTGTTGAAACTTTTTTTTTCCTTTGAACATTTCTCAAAAAATCATTATTTTGTGAATATACACTATAACTTTTATAAATTATCAAAAGAAAAAAAAACCTTAGTTTCATTTATAAAATTAAATTCAAAAGAGAATCTTTTCAGTTATTTAAAAAAATTTGACTTGAAGTAAAATCTGCACTAATAATTATTAACCTAAACACATTTGAAATACACAATGCTCACACACACAAGAAAAGATTAATCTAATGTTTGGTTATAAAAATAATTTTAGGAAATGAGAGAAAAGATTTGATTGGGTTTTCTTTTTATGAAATCTTACTTTTGTCAGTGACACCCTGGCAGTATAAAAGGTTTTGTTCCTCCTATTAATAACCTCTAATGAATGAATCCAAATTATCAGGAATAGTGAATTCAGAATCAGATGTATGATTAACTGGTTTTAAACATCATGTGTTTTAATTGCTTTGAGGATAAATTTGCATCAAAACACAAATGATTTAATTCTTTAATGTATCTTACTTCTTTGTGCTGAAATCTTTACACACACCCATTTGCAATTTTAGCATATGTTTAGAAATTCATTGCCCCAATTTTAGGATTTGAATGCTGAGTCAAAATTGCTTCCTCTGTCTATTTTTTTTGTGTGACAATTTATACATCTTGCAAGAAATAAAATAATGACATGATTAAAACCATTTTGTAAAGGTTTTTCTATGTTAAAAACTAAATAGTTTAGCTATTTGGGTGGAGGGGTTATAGCTAGATTTGAAAGTGCATTTCAAGTTCATTCTGACAGATCATATAAAGTTTGATTTCCACTCTAATCCATCATGTTAACAAATTGATGTTTTGATGATCTGCATTTTCTAGACTATAAATAATAAGCAGAATAGACAGAAAGATTAAAATAGGAAACAGATGTTTTTGACCATAAGATTTCCAATCACAAGATTTGTGTAAATCATATACAAAGTTTCTGTCTATATTGCTGTGATGAAGTATTGTAACTATTTACACGATTCATGTTTGTTGTCATATTCAGAATGTTTCAGCTGTTGGATGCTCTGACCTTCTTCAGGCGATTGACATTTCGAATCAAATCCTTTACTTCATTCACAGGAGTAGATAGTTCTAGTTCCACATGCCATGCTTCTTAGTTTCAGTTATTTCCCTTTAGTAATTCAACTCTTCAAGTTTTTGTTCACCTCTGCTGTACCTAGGGATTAAACTCTCAACGTTTTGGGTCAAGTCACTGGATTACTTCACCTAATGCTTTTATTCACTGAGCCATGAATATGTTTTCTGTCTTATTTCAGCCTCATCCCACAGGGGATGGTGATTTTCCCCTTTTCCTTCTGTATATGGTCAGCCATGCCTGATTTTTCTATTTCCCCTGTTGTTAGAAATTTCAAACCAAACCCCTTTCAATCTCAAGTGAAATGACACTTCTGGGAGCCATGTAGTTGTCTCCCTTTTAACTTAACTCTCTAAGTCATTTGTTCACCACTGTAGCCTGGTATTGAACTCACAACTCTTTGGGTCAAGTCACTGGAAGTAGCCAACATCTATATCCATTAGGCCATATGTCCTTGAGGGCATCAGAGTATGACATTTTAAGACTTATAAGCCTAATCTAATTTTTTTTTTTTAACCAGGGCTCATATTGCAATCTTTGATGCTAATGATTTTCTCTGACACTCTGGTTCCCGTATTGGCTTGGCTGGCTTAGATTTTTGTGACCTAGTATGTAGCATATGTGCTGATTCCTTAAGTTTAAATAGTTTCCAGTAGTGTTCGCTATCAATGATTTCAACTTCGTCCCATGGGAGGAGGGGGGGGATAATCCCCTTTTCTATCTCCCCTCGTGTTACGGCCTTGTGATGTTCTTCCAGCCTTAAGGGAGCAGCCCATTACTCCTTTCTATTTCTTACCACAGCTACATGAAATGGCGTACACACAATTCTTGGTCATGTTCTCTTTTCTGGGAGGTCTTACTCAGGAGAGGTATCTGTGAAGTGTAGAGCCACTTTCGAAGGTCGTCCTGATGTTATATGAACCACAGATCCTTTGTATTTTCTTTGATAACCCCTTCACCTAAGGTAGACAGATCAAGGCTGTTTTTTCAGATAATAGACATGGGTTAGTTTCAGTGACTTGACCCAAAGAGCTGTGAGTTTAATACCAGGCTACAACAGTGGTGAACAAATGACTTAGAGAGTTAAGTTAAAAGGGAGATAACTACATGACTACCAGAAGTAGCATCGCTAATGGAATGATAATGATATACCCCAGTGATCAAAATAAAAGGTTCAGTCTGAAATTCTAGCACCTGAAGAAGGCCAGAGCATTTCATGGCTGAAATGTCGCAAACATGGCAATAAAGATGAGGATAATAATCTGAGCAATGTAAATAATGTAGATCTTTTCCAGTTTATAACTTTGGAATAGTATTAAAAAATTGTAAGGAAGCCTGCTTATTCACTCAAAACTTCATTGAACTTATTGGAAGTGTAATAAATTGTTGCTTAGCCCTATTTTCCTGAAGCTTGAAAGAATTTTTTTTTAAATAAAAAAAATATTAGTTTCTTTACTAATTGGCTTCTAGAAACTTGTCTTCTTTAGCCAATCAGTATAATCTATATTAATAAACCAGAACTATATTTTGTTGAAACTAGAATAGGCACATGACAAAAAGTAGGGAAGGGAATCACTTCTCTTATTCTTGTAATTACTGAGAGACAACGCCACCTCAAAACTCACATTCAGATTGTTCCTGTGACTTAATGTGTTGCTTCCAAAATTTTTCTTCCACTTCTGTAAGGCCCTTGGGATCCTAAATTAATGGCCTCCCCAAATACTGTCCACTCTCTTCAAACCAGCATAGATATAATTACAATCAGAAACATTGCTATTTAAATAGTTAAAGATGTAATATCATCTAAATAACAATGTATTTATGATTTCATATACTATACACATTGCTATTTTGTGGTGGGATTGGTAAGTTTTCAGCTCTTGTAAAAGTATTTATAAGACAAGCTAAAAACTGTGCATGTATTTGAATGAGCAAATTAATGATAGGTAATTTTTGGCATTTCATCAATTGTAGCTTTTAACTGAATTCTATGATGTTACCTGATAGAGGTTGGATATGCTGATAAATATGTAGTTTGAAAATAGAAAAGCTGCCTCAGGAAAATTAAAAAATGCATTTTTTTGTAGATTAAGATTATCGTAAAAATTGCAAAGTAATAAAGATAGCTGTATTTACTTCACAAAACTGATTACTTCTACAATAAACATGTATGCAACAAGATGGATTGTTCTTGAGTGCTAGTTTATGTTCTCTCAAATGTGGATGTGTCTGCTTAGTAATGAAGATAAAGTTGGTAGGGAGAAAATTCATTTATCTTATTACTTTGTGACAAAAAAATATCTTGCATTTGTTTTATGTACTAAAGTGATTGTTGGTTTTATATATAAAAATAAAAAGTCTGGTAATTTGGAAAAGGAGAGAGTGAGAAAAAAGGTAAAAAAAAAGCTATTCATTTGGTAAGCCTTGAATTTTGTAAACTAGTTACTATGTAACATCAAAATGAGTGGAATTTAATTAAATGTATCTTCCTCTCTCTCTCCATCCAATTTTTGTTTTTGTTTATTTTCTAATATACACACACACACACACACACACACACACACACACACATGTCAAAAGAGAAACTGCATTTTGTAGCCTGGAATATACAGGTACTTTTTTTGGACTATTGGAGGGATTAAAGTCTGTCTCCATCAGACTTCTGAAAAAAGAACGAAAAAAAAAAGTTGTTTTTCTCACATATACTTGTTATGCAAAAATAACTGCGTCATTTAAAGGTGAAAAAAACCTCCATTATGAAAACGCTTTTTATTAAATAAATATTTGTTGTTTTGTTTTTAAATCTCCTCTTGTTTATTTAAAGAAAATATGATACAGGTTTATAAAAAGCAATAACAGGTTTTTCACATTTCCAAAACTTTCTTAGCCATCACAGCCAAAAAATTGAATTACCGTTAAATATACAAAACTTTCAGAATTTACATTTAAAATGCACAAGATTTAAGAGAGGAAAAAATGAAAAATGCCTATTTAAAAATTTTATTCACAAACGTATTCAAAAATATTTTAAGATATTAGACTCAGGGCAAAAGCCAGCAAAAATGTTTTATCTTAGAAATTAAATAGAATTTTTTAAAAAATGCTGAATATCCTAAGTCTCAGAAAATGTACTTACATTTCTACTCGTAATATATATTTACAAGGAATTCATGTTCATTTCTAACGAGGTTTTATTCTGGGAAATATGCAATTTTCTTAAAATATTTACATAGCTATCAATATTATTGTTTCAAAGTTGTTCCAACTTGTGATGGACAATGCTAGTAAATGACATTGAAATTGCTAATATTCACAAAGTTAAACTTTGCTTTAAAATGAATATGCATATATGTATACATACTGACTTAGTTTAATTTGAAAATCTATGCCATTTTGAACTAAATAAAATCTTCTAAAGGATTCATTTTTCATCATAAAAGCAACTAAAATATATACATTAAGCTTCGTCATCTTGATTCTTATTTTTTTTAAAATCCTTAGAATTAATTTCTCAAATTATAAAGAATAGTTACCGGAGCAAAACATCTAAATATACTGATGATTTTTTTTTTTTAATCTTTGTCCATGTACTAACATTATTTGAATTTTTTTCTTGTTTGAGTATCCAGACTGTATTTAAGTTTCCATGATGCTACAGAATTGGATATTGTCTGATCTGGTTTCATTCTGGATTGGTTGGTGATGTCTTGTCTCTGAGATCTTACTTTTAATGCCTCCTTATTTTCAGTGAAGTAATAATCAGTCCATGCTGAGAGAGAGAGAGAGGAAAAAATGTAATGTTTAATTCTTAATTAAATTTTAATAAATATCCTCTTCACCATAATGGGATACAGATAAAAAGGAAAATTTTTTTGTTTGTAACAAAATCTTTAAAAATAAAAAAAAACAAAAGCAAAAAAAAAACTAAATTACTGGAAAAAAAAGTTGGGTTAAGACCTTGCAAAGATTTTCTTTTTCTCTTCACAATAAGGGACATCAGAATCTTCAGATTCTCAAAATTTCCTAATCAATAAATTTCTGATACAGTGTCTCCAAACATTTAACTCCCTGGGCTGCATATAATCAGTATATGTTATGCTTCAGGCAAAAAGAAACAAAATCTTTTTGCTGCAAATCAGCATTTGGTGGTCTCAGCTCTAACACACATTTACATTGTTCATATTGTTGTCTTCATCTTAGTTTTTTTTTTTTTTTTTTAATCATCTCACCCCAAGCAAGGCATTCCACTGCCACTATTGCGCATGGGGCTACATAGGGGAAGGTAAAGAGAAGGAGTGGATAGACATAGGGAATGTCAGGAGAAAGGTGACAGATGAGTAAGGATAGCGAGGATGAGGGTCGGGCAGATGGGAAGAGTGCTTGATAGAATGGGAGCAGGTTAGTGTGTTAGGAGGTGTGTATTGACCTTACATTTAAACTCCTGGAGATTGTAGCCGTCGGGGAAGCAATCGTTTGGAAGAGAATTCCACAGTCGGGAAGTGCGAGGAAAGAAACTGTTGGAGTAGAAGTTACGGCTGCATTTTATCGGTTTCACTGTAAAAGGGTGGGATCTAGTTGCTAATCTAGTATCTCATGCAAATTCGTATTTAGGGGGCACCAGTGATCTAAGTTCATCGGAACAGAAGCCGTGAAAGTATTTATAGAAGAGACACAGGGAAGCCACGTCTCGCCAGTGGGAGAGAGACTGCAGGCGGTCTGCCAAGTCGATATCTATCACATTACAGACCCTCCTCTGAACCTTATCGAGAAGCCCGAGGAGAACAGCAGGGGCACCCGACCAAAATATGGCAGCAGTATTCAATGCACGGGCGGATGGTAGATTTGTAAATGTGCAGGATAGATTTAGACGGAAAAAACTTCCGGGCCCTACACAGAGAACCGACTTTCATAGCAGCGGATTTAGCAATGGATTCGATATAGTCATTCCATTTGAGGTCCGCTGAAAGTGTGAGACCAAGGAGGCGTAGTGTTTTACTCTCTGGGAGGCAAGCCTGGTCCATGCTAATGGGAGGTAGGTGAGATTGTCGATGATGGTTAATTGACAGTAGCTTCGTTTTAGAAGCATTAAAATTTACTAGCCATTTCTTTCCCCAGTCCAATATGGATTGGAGGTCTTTTTCAATCTCGGCTGCGAGGTTAGCTTTGACGCCTACACCAGATTTTTGTTGGAGGCGAGAGTAAACTGTGGTGTCATCGGCGTACAAACCTATTTGGGTTCTTATGGAATCAGTGAGATCATTAATATATATCAGGAAGAGTGTAGGACCTAAGATGGAGCCTTGGGGGACACCTGCGTTTGTATGGTAGTTCTGAGAGGCATGTCCGTTTAATACCACTTTCATTGTGTGGTTAGAGAGGAATGACTGGATTAGTTCAAACAAATGTCCAGTTATACCATAGCTCCGCAGTTTACATAGAAGGCCAGCATGCCAAACTCTGTCGAACGCCTTAGATATATCCAATGCAACGGTTCGAGCTTCGCCATTCCTGTCGAGTGCCTGGTATATGTATTCGGTGATGGTCGTTAGCATATCAGCAGTAGACCTGGTGAAGCGGAAACCATATTGCTTGTCCGAGAGGAGCCTGTGTGCTGTGAGATGCTGAACCACCTCGGCGTTGATAATGGCTTCGAACACTTTGCCAAAGATCGGAAGAAGGCTGATAGGGCGGTAATTTGCAGGGTCAGAGGGTTCTCCAGTGTTTTTAAATATAGGAACTATAGAGGAAGATTTCCAACAGGCAGGAAAGCAGGAAGCAGATAGGCAGAGGTTGTAGAGCTTAGAAAGGATAGAGGAGAGTTCAGGGGCACATTTCTTTAAGACTATGGTTGGGATTCCGTCACCACCGCTCGCTTTGTGAGGGTCAAGTTTTAAGATTATCTTAGAGACAAGCGAAGGTGTAATGTGGACATCATTCAGTTGTGCCTCGGTTCTAGGTGAGAAGTCGGGTGTAAAAACTCCAGATGAGTCCAGACTCGAATTGTTCGAGAATCTGCGGGCAAAGCATTCAGCCTTATCTGCTGGGGAGGTGAGGACCTCAAATTTGTTGATTAGCGGGGGTATTGTGGACTTGCTCTTGTTAAGTACTCTTTTACAGAGTCGCCAGTAGTCTTTAGAGCCGAATTTAGAGCATGCTATGCGTTGCTTCATTCTGGCAGCAAACAACATCTTAGCTTCGTTAAGTATCCTTTTACACTTATTACGAGCTGAAGTGAAAAGGCGCCTGTTTTGTTCTGACGCATAGTTACGAAAGAGTCGGAAGAAATGATTCCAGTGGGCAATGGCAGCCGAGCAAGCGGGTGAGAACCATGGAGACGAATGAGATTTAAGCTGGAATTTCCTAGCAGGGATGAAGGCATCGATGCCAGCCTTAACCCAGGAGGAGACCGCGGATGCACATTCTTCGATGGGAAGACTAAAGACGTTGTTCCAAGGGATGTCACAGAGGAAGTCTCGGAACGAATCCCAGTCTGCTCTTTGATAGCAGCAGGATATTCTACTTGTCTGTGTTTCATGGGTCGGGCGGGAGTGGAGTGAAATATTGACGGACACTACAGCATGGTCAGAGTTTCCAAGTGGGCAGAGTTGTCTGGTAGTGCAAGAGTCTGGGATGGAAGTGAAGCAGAGGTCTAGAAGTGAGTCCCTTCCGTTAGGGTTGTCGGAGAAACGTGTGGGGAAGTCCACTACTTGCGTAAGGGATTGGGTGATTGAAAAGTTCATGGTGTGGACACCAGCAGCGTCAGTGACAGCGTTCTTCAGCCACTTGGTGTGGTGGGCGTTAAAGTCACCAAACACGAATACATGGGCAGAGGGATGGGTAGAAATGGCTTTGTCAATATTGTCAGAAATGATGTCAAGTAACGAACAGTCAGGGGAGGAAGGAGAGCGGTACAGAAAGAAGAGATAGCTAATCGAGCTGAGAAGTGAGAGGCGGAAGCACATGAAAGAATGATCTGGGGATTCAAAAGATGACACCCTAGCTAAAGGAAGGTGTTCGCTGACATAGACACCAAGCCCATGCATATGAACATTGGAGTCCTTCCTGAAGAGGGGAAGGTAGCCAGGAACGCAGAACTCAGATGAGGGGATAAAAGGGTTAAGATTAGTTTCACATAGGGCTAATATATCAGGTGAGTTATTATGGAGGAAAGAATCTACGCTGGGGAAGTTGGTGCGGATGCCGCGTATGTTAGTGAAAGAGATGCAGACAGGTTTGGGCGTTTTCAAATGAGCTGGTTTAGTTTTGTTATTATGTTTGCTTTTTTCCATAGTAATTCAGTTAAGGAGTGGTCTTAGAATAGAATCAGTCGGTCAATCATTTGCAACTTGTGAAGGATGGAAACTGGCGCGGCCTACAACATAATGTGGCCTCGGGGTTGCCCACCGAACGTTCATGCAGGGACGCCCGTCCATGCGCGATATGGCACTACAAGAACCCCGGTATTATTCAACTGTTGATCAGAGCAGCCTCTCAAGACGCTACGCAAGAGTTCGGGCTCCTAACTACCAGTCGGAAGCAGCAACCAGGAAACTGCCAACCCGATACCCTCAGAATGTAAAGACGTTGCCACCATACTATGTAACTGCAAAGAGCTTCCAGCTGAACTAACACCAAGACCAGAGAAAGGGGATGAACCGGGAACCCCTTCCTAAACAAGAAACAAGGTGATCACCTCTAAACTCATTCAAAAGAAGGGGGTGGAGTGTGAGACTGGGCGATAGTAGAAACTATCTTCTCCAATTAAAAAAAAAAAAAAAAAAAAAAAAGAAACAAAGAAAAAGTTGCTATATTCACAACATTTTGGCTGCTGTATGCTCTGACCTTCTTCAGGTAACTGGAATTTCAAACTGAACCCTTTATTTTGTTCCCCAGAGTAGATTGTTCTAGTTCCATGAATCACGCTCTTCTAGATGCCTCAGTATCAGTTATCTCCCTTAAACTCAACAATTGAACTCTTAACTGTTTAAGTTAATGTCCTTGAGGACATCAGTGTATGAATTTTTGAGATTTAGTAATCATTATTTTACTACTGCTCATATGGTGTACTTCGTCTATGTGCCTTGTCCTTTCAGGATATAGTGAGACATAGAAGGCCATGATTGCCTATCCCTGGTGGTTCTTAGCACACTTTCTTCTGTTGTACCACGCAACCCCCATTCTGTCATCCACCTGCTTAGGTCCGTCAAGTATGTTACACGCTGTTTTCCCCATCTCTTCTTCCCTCTATCTGGCCTGTTAGTATCAGATTCTCCAAGCACTCCTTCCTCATTGCATATTCCAGGAAATTTAGCTGTCCCTTCCTGATGCTCAGTATTAATTTCCTTTTCATTTCCATCCTTTCCAAAACCACATCATTGCTCATATGCTCGGTCCATGATATTCACATCATCCTTTTGTAGAACTACATTTCAGTTGCTTCAAGTTTTTCCTTCATCTTCGATGAAATTGTCCAGTATTCACTGTAATATTGAAGAACTGACAACACATAGCAATCCAGTACTCTTCTTTGTTTCTAGTGAAATTTTCCTATTTCTTAATACACTACTCAGCTTCTGGAATGTTTCCTTTGCCATGCCAATTCGCCTTTTGATCTCTGTGTTGCACTTTCCGTCTTCTGGTAGAACACTTCCCAGGTATTTAAATTTTTGTACCTGCTTGATTTTAATATTCCCCACCTGTATTTGGCATTTTCAGCTACTCTTTTTGCTGATGACCATATATTTGTTTTTTTTTGCAGTTTATTTGTAGATTTTTTTTGTCACTCTTCAGCTACCTACTGTAGGTCTTGTAGTTTCCTTTCCATGTCGACTATCAGCACTGTATCATCTGCGTACCTGATGTTGTTCAAATTGTGGCCTCCAATGACAAATCCTGGCATAACATCTAGGGTCCCAGAATAGACTCTCTGTACAAGTTGAATAAATCCAGTGAAAAGTCACATCTTTGTCTTAAGCCCCTTTCTATCTTCGTATATCTGCCGAATTTGTTAGCTGTCTGTCTGCAAGGTAGTTTGATTACTCTTATGTCTTTCCCAAATATGTCAAGGTTGTTGAGCATTTCTATCAATTTTTTGTGGCATACTTTGTCGAATGCCTTCGCATAATCAATAAAACAGATACATATCCTTTTTCATTGGTATTGCCCTTTCGGAAAGCATACTAATTATAAATATGGTGTTCGTTGTTCCAGTGTCTTTGACAAACCCGCATTGTTCTTGTCCTATCTCTGGCTTGATTCTGCTTCTCACTATTCATCAGGATGATCAATTTTGTAATGTGGCTCATCAAACTGATTATTTGGTAGAGTTCGCACTTGTTTGCATCTGGCTTCATAGGCAGTGCTATGAAAACGGACTTGCTGGGTCATATGATATTACATCACTGTTAAAAATTTCATTTATTATTTCTGTAATTTTCTCTACACATAGTTCATCCAAGACTGTCAGCAATTATATTACAATACTGTCTGATCCAGCTGCTTTGTTTCTATTCAGTTTGGCCATGACAACTTCCACTTCGGATTTTAATATTTCCAGTCTGTCCTCATCTTTGTGTATAATCGGTTGCTCTCTCATGTCGTGAAAAAGATCTTTTAATATTCCTCCCATTGCTGGAGTATTTTCTTTTTCTACAATATGATTATTCCATCCTTGGATTTTATACATCCTGTTGAGGAGCATGTTTTTTGTCCTATTAGTTCTCTTATTTCTTTATGCATGTCTGCTTTATTAGTCCTGCTCAATCTCTCTACTTCTGTACATTTGTTGCTGAGCCATTCCTCTTTAACCTGTTTGCATTTGCTCCTTATTTTCTTGTGTAGTTTCCTGTATTCCATTCCATGTCTTGGCATTGTTCTTTGTCTTTCTTTGTGTTGAGAATCACAGTTCTTAGTCATGTTCTCCTCTATGGAAGAGGTATCTGCAAAGTGTTGAACCACTTTTGAAGGTCATCCTGATGTTATATAGACTAGAGATCTCTTCTATTTTTTCTGATAATGCCTTCATATAGAAAACAGCCTCAGTTTGCCTACTTTAACTGTTGCTATCCTCTTGCACCCTTCTACCTCAGTTTGTTAGCACTGCTGTCATATTTCCTTTTTTACACTGTCTGGATGGCTGGAGTTGAAGTTGAGGTATTGTCTGGTAAATATTGGCTTGCAATATACGAATGTCTTGAACACATGCTCTGTTTGAGAATGCTAGTTTATTCTTTTCCTTCTCTATTGTGAACTGTATCAATGTTCTTATCAAATTCACATGGTCCAGTAGTAGGTGGACCTCTTCCTGGTATGGCCAGAATATGAAGGTATCAACTATTTATCTCAGCCATAGAGTTGGTTTTAGTGATGTGAATTCTGATACCATCTCTTTGAAGTATTGCATGTACATGTTAGCCATTGCGAAGCCTTCACCCTCCCTCCCAAAATGGTTGAAACTTTGTGAATATAGCAACAAAGATAAGGGCAACAGTCCAAACAATGTAAATAATATATATTATTATAGATTGAGCTCTATATAGATTTATCTCTTTAATATTTTATATTAAATAAATCTTTTTCGATTATTCTCTCCATTCACAGACTTGGCATCACTATATATAGACACACACACAATTATTAACTATTTATTGGCCAGAGTCAAATTAAACCAGTAAACAGTTGTATTAAAAAGTGCTCAATACATGTGGAGCTAAAAGCTAAAAAATATTCTAATTCAGAACAGTTGATTATGCTACCTTGGTTTCAACCTTTTGCTATCATCAGGCATTATATATATTAACTGATTATCCAATACTTTTTTTGAACACATAAGAAGTTTAAAATAAAGGATGAGTTAATCAAAGTTAGCAAAATGAGATTTTGAATGAAAATATTTAAAAAAATGAAAATATAAACTTCAAATAAATAAGCAGATGAAGAATAATTCAAGGAAATGAAATATTTGGTTCAACCCACATTTTAATTTAGAAGTAAAGTCCAAGGTAGGAAAACATTTTTTTTTAATTGATTAATAAACACTTCCCTAAAAACTCAGATATTTGATAGAAATACAGTTAAATTAAGTTCCAGCTGTACCTGCAATTTAGAAATTTACATAAAGAGATAAAATGCCAAGAATTTAAAAAATAACATGCATCAAAATGTCATGAATGAAAAATGTAACTGCAGAGATAAAAGCAAATGTCCACTTGACAGAGTTTGTAAAATCAAAGGAATTATTTACAAAGCAGAAGTTCAAGATATTAGCCAACCACTTAAATTAAATTAAAGAAAAAATGGCAAAGATCTTTATGTAACATAGGGCATATTAAAAAAAAGACCAAACCTTGCAACAGTGGTAATGTTTGTAGATTGTGCCAAGGAGAGATATTGGCTACAGTATCATTTCCAGAACAGGAAAAGTTGCGAAATGACAACAGAACCATGCATTCAAATGCAATGTAACGTGTTAATACGTGGTTCTGTTGTCATTTCATGCTATCACGCGGTGTGACGTCATAGAACCGCATTGCAAATTTGTGAACTGCGTTTGTTATTTTCGGTAACTATTGCCGTTGCCCAGCAGAGTTTTATGTCAACACAAAATAAAATCGTCCGTGATGGTGGATGTTACTGTATTACCGTCTTAATAACCTCTCTGAAGATGGCTCATGTGAGCCGAAAGCTTAGAACCAAATTAATAAAAAATTATCCAAATGTTGGAGAATTTTTTGTCTTTATTTTCAACTGAAATTAAAGACAAATTACGACATTTAGAACGGCTCATGATTAAACATAATAGACATTCATTGTCTCTTATATTTAACAGTATATGTTTAGAAAATTATTTGCTGCCTTAATATATATATATATATATATACGCATGCATGCATGCACACATTAACAAAAGAAACATTTGATACTAAATTCTGAAATATTTCATTTTACCAGTATCTGCCCCTGGAACGTTATCTGCTTGGCTTTCTTTTTCATCTGTTGGGGTGTCAGTATCAGTATTTATAAAATTCAGATCTTGATTAATTGAAATTGATGACTTGGTTGAGGTTAAAAATCTACAGTTAAAAAAAAAAAAATCAATGAAAATAAATCTAGTAAAGGGATCTTAGAGTTTTAAAAAAGAAATTCCCAATCATTATATCCTCATGCAGCGTTAAATAATATATTTAAATTTTACAAAAAGAAATAAATCTAAAATGCACTTTACTCCACCTACGTTAATTTTACATATCAAAGAAATAAATAACAGATCAAATACACATTCTTTTGTATCATAAATATTTTGTTATAGTCTTGATTTACAAGAAAACAATGACGCAGTTTTTTTTTCTAATGGAAAATATGAATATAGATAAATCAACAGTTTCATTGGAAATGTTAATTTTTCTTTAAAAATGTTGTCATAATAATGCTAATAAAACTCCATCAAATGAAAATGTAATTATTTTATCCTCTTACTTCCCAGAAATGCTGAATAAACAGTATAATTACTTTTTTTTTTTTTTAATAAAAAATTCTGGAGATCCTAATTACTCCCACCAGAATGACTACATTTGAAACAACCTATGTAATGGGGAGCAAAAAAAAACAAAAAAAAACAAAAAAAAAAAACAATGACCCACCTTGGTTAAAAAAAAAAAAAAAAAAAAAGACTTCAAAAGTAGTTTCTAAAAAAAGTTTCTAATATTTAACAATGTACTTTTGGAATAGAATCTGTGGTCACTCAGGACTAATGCAAGTTGCTGCATTTACATGGACTCAATATGAAGAGAGCTAGAGACCTGTACTATGCTTGTCGAAATAATGCCTGTTAAGATTAACATTATCCCAGATTAAGATATGAATGTAAATTTTTCATTACATGATCAAACACAGATTGCATAATGCCTGGAGCCTTCAACTTGTCACTTTTTAGCTGATTTAAGTTTCAAAATGTCAAAAAGAATGAACCAACTAAGGAGCTTGGAATATGAAGGTAGACCTTCAAAAACAGATGAAAACAAGATCAAAGAAATTTAGTGAGGTCATCGGTACTCAATCCTTAAAGGATGAAAGCATCTTTAATGCCGAAGGGTCAATTCATACAATAAGATGGATACTATGTTAAAGTTATTCTAAATGAATGCATTGTAGTAAAAAAGAAAAGAAAAAGAAACTATCATTGACTACTTATCACAATTAAATCTTAATGTTTTTCACATTCCAAGATGATAAAATTATTTAAATTTAAATCCTTCAACTTTCATTTGTTTCATTCGCCAGTTTAAAAAGAAAGTCTCAAGTTTGTGAGAGTTCCATTTATTAAAAAAAAGCTTGTCATTACTGGTGAAAAGCTGAAAAGTTTTCTTAAGAAATTAGTTGCTTTTGGAATAAACAGGATTCTAATTGAAAGTTTTGTATCATCCCTGTACACAAAAAACAAAAAAAACAAACTAACCAGTCATCCCAAACTAATGTTCTATCACCCTGATATGACAAATTTCAAACCCTACAAGAAACAATTCAAAATATGCAACAAAGTCAGCAAAATTTGGTGGTGGGGGTTTACAAAAGCAAGGGTTGAAAAATGAAAAATTAATGAAACACTATATAGCAAAAACATATTACTTTATTATATTATTAAAGTTTAACCTTTGACCAGATTTAGCAGTAGAAGTGGAAATATTCTAACTGTTGTGGGGCGTTACCCACGTAACTATGAACTCTTCCTACCAGTATATTAACTGAGAGTTAATCACTCTCGTGGCTTCAGCTCAGCTCAGCACAGTGTCTGTCTGTCAGTGACTAGTAAGCCACGCTTATATCTACTTTTTTCTCTTGTATCTATTTTTGACTTAATATATATTGTTAACCTTATCACCGTGTTTTGAGTTATCATTTTGTGGTCCCATCACCGGTCCACACCACTAACATAATGGATCACCCTGTCATACACATTGTGTGTGACAATGTTTTTCACTGATAAAGACATTGCAGTGTTACAAGATTGGTCTTAACAAAGCTTTGACCATAATATAATCAGAACTAGGAAAGATAGGAGGATTTGAAAATCCTGTTTCATCTCTCAAAAAGGCTTCTTCAGGAAAAATATATACTATTAAATTATACTGGTAGTACCTCTGGCACTTTTACAGTTTTACTATTTGAATTTTCTGATGAACCTTAATTCAATGATTGAATAAACTTTTTGCAATATGCATGGAATTTCCCCTCCTGCATTGTTAACTATTTGTGCTTAACTTTAACAAAATATTGTAATAACAACCCTAAGTATGAATGCAGGTCATTATTTAAAGAAGTAAGAGGATACAAATGAAAAGATTTAAAATTGACAAGTTTTTCCATTTCACTTAAGTAGATATCAAACATGTGAGAGCATTATTGTCTTGATTATTTTCTTTCTTTTGCTTACTGAAACCAAACAGCATCTTTGATATATCTTCTCTGTCTTTCCTCTTTATCAAAACAGAATAGTCCATTATTTATACGCTATTGGTAGAGCAAAACGTATGCAAGCAGAATTATAATGAAATAATATAAAAAAGTATAAGTAAAATTACCTACCTGATCAAGAGCCATGTTAGGCTCTACCATCTCAGTAGTGTCTCTGTCTGTTCCTCCACATTTTTTCATTTCTGATGGTGACAAACCCCTTTCTTTAGCTGAAGGGTCAGCTTCCCGGAAACAAGCTTGGGCAGATGTTAAAAGCATGGCACTCTGCATACCTGGATCCTCCAAAGCCTTCTCCTGGTTCTCTTGTTGCAGGTTAGCTTTACAACGTTTTACCAGAGTCCGTGCTTGTTGTATCAAGTGTTGATAGTCCTCCATCATATCTGAGGGTAATGAGAGCTGACTCAATCCACTCAGTCCACTCAGGTCAGCTGATGAAACCATTTTACTTGAACAATGGCTATCAGTGAGTTCAGGTGGGCTTGTTATTTCTGCAGCAGATACTACAGGGCCATCTCCATCTAAAGTTGTTTGAAATGGTTCTTGAACAGGTAAAACTTTTTCTGGGGTTGTATCAGATGATAAGCTTTTATTGGACAGCAGAGGAACAAAAGAAGGGGATCCAGCTTTGGAAGAATCATTAGTCGAGGATTTCTCTTTCATTTGAAGTTCCATTTCAGGAGAGTTTTGCATTCCAGAATGACTAGAACAAGATCTTGACAGAGACTTGGCATATTTGAAACTATCACTTTCTGAAGAAATTTGGTTTGTGGAAACATCCTGAGTCAGAGACCTCCATATGCTGTGATTAGTTCCAAGGGGTTCTAAATTTTGCCAGTAACCATCAGCTTGTATAACAGAATTGCTTAATTTCTCTTGAACATTGGTTGCAGGTTTTTGAAGTAACTGGTGGGATGAGGGATTTGATAGGATTAAAGGTTTAATCTGACTAGGTGGAGGTAGAATTTCCTCACTGCAAATCTCTGGAGAGGTGTAAGAGTATTGAGTTAAGGAGAGACTCTCAGAAGAAACTGGACTTGATTTGTTACTTTGGCATTGATCATGGATTACAGGCAAAGATTTTTGTGGCAAAGGTTCAGGGATCGTAGAGTAATCCAGTTTGGTTGTATCGTTGACATCGAGTGGACTGGCTGATGGAACAGATGACATTTGGCTGGAGACTTTGAGAGAGACAAATTTTTGGGTTTGGATTGTGCACTGCATTTGACAGGATGAAGATGGTGGAGATGGAGTGGTTGGACTATTTGAAGACTCTCTTGTTTTAATTTGGTTATGATCTGTACATTGGTATTGAAACTGTGTTGTGGGCCCACTGTTAACTAATGATGGTGAAGAAGAAGACGACGATGATGATGATAAAGATGACGATGATAAAGCAGCAATCATTGTAGCTACAGAAGGAAGCAAGCTTTCTGTAACTTGAGATAATTCCACTCCAGCCATAGTTTTCATAGTAAAAGATGGAGCTGTTTTCTCAGAGACAGACACAGAATAGTAACTTGATAGAGAATACCCAGGGCTTGAAGTCGGAATTTTATTTACTTGGCTGTTTGATAAAGAGCTAAAGTCTACATTGTTATTAGACTCTGGAGAGGAATGAATTGAATACTGAGTTAATAGAGATGAGGTTGTTGAAGTTGTTTGTGGATTTGGAGAAATCCCATGAGCTGAAATTAAAGGATCCAGATTTTCGGTGTTATGACTGATTGGGGAAACACAAGGAGGGTGAGACAGCTCAGAAGGGTTGGACAGATGAGTCAGAGAAGGTATATGTGATTTCAGCAATCGACCAGGGGTCGAGGATGGTAAGATAAATGGTTGGGTGGAGGATGTTGAGTGCATGATTTCATCTCTGATTTGTTCTCGAGAGACTGAAGCAGCAGTAGCAGCAGACTTGTAAGATGTGGCTTCTTTTGGAGAATAACAGAGAGAGGAAAATCTTGTTTCAGAAACCCCATCAGAATTTAAACTAACCATTTTTGTAATATTAGAAGGCGACATAGTTTTTGTTTGGTAAGTTGGTGCGGAAGGCAGTAAAGTTAGTGCTATTTGACATGGAGATGATGACTGTTTCAGTGGTTTACCAACATCTACTGTTGAAGAGGATGCCATTACTTTGTTATTAGCAGTTGATGGCTGCGCAATTACTGAAATCAAAGAAGTATCAGAGGAATTTGTCTTTGAGTCTGTATCAACAATGGAAGTTGAAGTGGCATTTGTAATATTATCAACAGTACTTGGAGACCAACCACTGAAGGTGGGTCCATTTCCCATCACTGATTGATTTGAGGTATTACTAATTTGAAAAAGTGAAGATCCTCCATTACAAGCACTCACAATTGTATTGCTAACTGTGCTTGGATATGAGGTTAAAGCAAAATCTCTTTGGTTGTGACAAATTGGAGAAAGACTGACTGTACTAGAAAAAGGGGTTGATAGTGAAATTCCACTGGAATTTGGCAGAGTTTGGACAGTGGTATCCAAAGGCCAGGCTTGAGGAAACTGTTGTAATGTTTGAGAATTAAATTTTTGAGAGGTTTGTAGGATGCGAGATAGAAATTCAGACAAATCATTGTGATTCTGCAAAAGGTCTTTAGTAAGAGAATTCATAGATGGAAATTCGGAATTTACCAGAGATGAGCCATCAGAACTATCTTGGGCTTGCATAGAAGGAGAACTAAAATTTCTGTTATGGGTACAAGGAATTTGTCGAGATTCATCTGAACTTGTTTCAGAAGACTTTGGTTCACAATGAAGTGACCTGAGACTTGATGACAATGCCAAGACAGCCTTTTGATCATCCTGAGAAATAACCTTTGGGTTCATGAATTGTGTTCCCATAGTACCAAAACAAAAGTTTCTCAGTACTGTGGAATCACTCTCAGCAGATTCTGGCAACGACATTTGGGAATTGTATTTACTACTTGAAATTTCTTGGAGAATGGTTGGACTTGTCTCAGTGTCAGAGTCTGATCTCAGTTGTGACTTCTCCAAGAGAATTTGTGCCCAAGTTTTTGAGCTTGTGGACTGAAGTACTTCATCATTATTTGGCTCTTGTGACTCAGAACTCAGATTTTGTCTTGATACTGTAAAAGCTGTGTGTGGTTGGACACTGGTGTCAAAATCTTTTATTTCTGCAAAAGAATAATTGAGAAACCCAGTCATCTAAATTAAGATTATGTACAGTTGAACTAATGTTTCCATCTTTGTTTACTATTACAGCATTTTGATTGTTATGCTACCTGTCCTTCTTTAGGTGTCTGCGTAGTCTTAAGGGAATTTTGAACTGAACACTTTATTTCATCTACAGTGGTAGACTGAATATGTCTAAGGTACTTTTTATTACTATTCAATTATTGATAGTTTTGTTTCTACTAAGTCTGTACTACCTGACCCAGGAATTGAACTTAGAATTACTTTGTCAACAAATTCCTGGAACATTTAATTCTCTTGGTTATTGTTCTGTGGATTAAATAATTTTAGTCTAAATAGTAAACATCATAGTCCTGGTTTACTTGCTATTTCCTGGTATGATGAAATTAAATCTTAGATTTTCTACTTCATTATCCATTGTGTTGAACAAAATTGCTTCTAATTAAATAAAATTTCATAATTATGAAAGATGAAATAATGAAGAAATTGAATTTAAGAAATTGTTGTAATAGACAAGCATTTCTCAACTGGTGTTCATGGGCACACTAATGCACCCTGAAAGTTAACCATTTGCACCCCAAGTTCACAGAAGAGTAATTTATTATTTTTATATTTAAAAAAAAAATCTTTATGTTTAAAAAGCTGGCTTTCATGTTTAAGGAAGTCTTTGTAATTTGATATTTTAAACTGGATGCTAAATTCCTTCATCTTTAAGGAGTTGATAATCCTTGAGAGATTTAAATCAGCCACTATTGGCCTTTAACAAAAAAAAACAATTCTTAATAAATTCCTTTAAATGAAAACTGTACTGCTTAAATATAAAATGTAATGTCTTAAAGATAAATGCTTATTTTCAGTATATTATTTTCCTATTTTCTGGCTAATTTTTATTAAAACAACAAGGGTTGAGAAACACTAATAGAGTGTAGTAAAAAGTGCTGAAGATATGAACTCACCTGACAAAAGTGGATTAGAAGTTTCACAGGAACTACTTGCTGCTTTACTTTCATTTTGGCTTATATCAATACTACAATCCTGGGAAAAAAGAATTTTTGCTTGCATTAGATACAATTCAAATTCTTGCATAATAATTATAAAGCAAAGTCAAACAATCCAAAGAAAACAATATTCAAGATGGAAGTTCACATAATAATTTATTTCTTTCAGATTGATAATATAAATCTCATAAGATTGTCTCAAAACAAGAAGACTGATGTAATTTTCCTAAGTACAGAGTTGGAAAATTTTGAAAATAATTTATGCTTGACAGTAGCATCAATGGGGAACACACACACACACACACATATATATATATATATATATAACTGCAAAAAATTATTACCTGATTTAAACATTGAACAACTGAATTTACTTAGGAGAAAAGAAGCAAACAATACATCATTTCTTGATATAATGTTAAAGATCATTGATAATAATCCACTAACAAAATTGATTTCATTAACTACTACTCAAAATAAAATAAAATCCAAAGTAATTATAGGTTTTGACTTAAGAGCACTTACAAATTGTAGCCTTCAATACTTACATGAAAGAAAATATATTGAAAACAATTTTAACCTCTTCCAATATCATAATTATTTCATATACAAGGATTGGCTGGAAAGTTCATAGGCTGATTAAGATATAAATATAAGTAGACATACCAGTTATTAGACTAAGACATACAAGTGTACCAGAATACAACTGCCAATCAGCTACCTGTGTAGTTGTTATTGGATTGAAAAGCATTATCTGCTAAATTTTATTAATGGTTTTTTGTCTTTTTGTGGACTTTGTAAGCTTTCCTCTTTGTAATAAATATGAAATAATTAAGATATTGGAAAAGGTTAAAAGTATATGTGTGTGTACATACATGCATATGGCATTAAGATTGTGTTCAAGCATGAAACAGACGGTTACCACTGAGTATCCAATTCTATACTTTATATATACTCTGTCCCTAATATTGAGCATTTTTACACACAAATATAACATGCCTTAAAACTATACATTCTATCAGTCACACACACATAAATATATATATATACTAGCAGTGTAGCCCGGCATTGCTCGGGTGTAATGAAAGCTTTAAAACTAATCCCTTGTCCTGGAGCTCAGACTCTTTGGACATTGGCACAAAAGACTTAAAAACAAAAGTTGTTTCCAGTTAAAGTGAAACCGTAGACTGAAAGAAAAATGAATGGATGTAAGTCAAATTTTGATTTCCTTGTATCGATATAAAATTTTCTGCACTATTATAAGAACTGCAAGCTTGAAACTTCTGAATATCATTTCTTATGTCTTTGTCTATGAGTGTATCAAATTTGATTAAAATCAGACAACTCCTTCTATAACCAGATTTTTTCGATTATCGATATTTATCGGTGGTACCTCAACACAAAACCTAGCTAAGAACACTCGCAGATGCTTATAGTACAACTGTGTAAATTTTCAAGAAAATCGGTTCAGCCGTTTCGGAGTCTATAGGTAACGGATACACACACAGACAAAGTTCCATTTATAAATATGTTTAGATATGCAAAATTCGCAGTACTTATTACTTATGTGGCACTAATATTTACAAGACTAATTGCTTTAAGGTATAGGTATCCTTCCCACTCCAAGATTGAAAACTTTATTTAATCTTGGCAAATCAATATTTATATCATTTGTATATAGATGATCAGATCATATAACTTAGATGAGATAGTACTGGAAAGTTCTTTACTCCTCCAGATATAAACATATACTAAACTTCAGATTTTATTTTGGAAGAGATTAGGCATGGAACTGTTTGGTAACCCCTAACATTTTATATAGAGATACACCATGAAAAACATTAGGTAACTGCAAAATAATTTCAAAGATCTTAAACAAAAATGAAGGTTTTCTACAAATTACTGGCAAATTTCTTATAAAAGATTTTATAACTGAATATGTGATGTTTAGGATTTTCTGTTTTCATGAAACAATAGAAAAATCCATGCAGGTGTAAACAAACTTACTATAAAATGAGCAATATTTTACTTCTTTTGGCCCATCTATATATTGATGAGCTTGTTAAGTCTTTGATGTCATTACAAGACCTTTCAGCCAGTTAGTCTTACATCTGTCTTCTTTTGTGATATCATTCAATTAACTGGAAAAACAATTCAATCAAGATTTTTAAAAACTACTGGCTGAATTTGAGTTTTAGCTTTTCTACCCTTATTAAAGAGATTTTGATGATATATATATATGTGTGTGTATGTGTGTGTGTGTGTATGTATGTATGTAATACTCTCAAAAGATGAGCTACCAAAACTTATTTGATTATCATAATATCTCATATATCTGAATAAACTATTCTATTATTTCCATTAATTTAGACTCATTGAAATTGTTTTTCATATATCAATTTTCTTAACTTTTCTTCTGTTTCAACTAACATTACTTCCAGCAGTTTTATTGCTTCCTTAGGATCTTCTTTACTTGAATATTATTTTGCATTTGCTTATCTCTCTTAATGAGAGAACATACATTTTTTAATTAATAAAGATCTGAATAAGCCATTCTATTTATTTGGTATCTTCAAACAATTTTTCCTTTGCAAAGTAGGCAGTAGTCATTAGATACAAAGGAACACTGTCTTATATAGATATACTCTTTTGTATAAATGGCTCTTGGCGGAGACACAGATGACTCAAAAACACCTTGTTCATGAAGTTACAATCATTCTCTACATATACATTGATACTATTAAACCATTTTTCTTTTGTAAGGTAGGCAATAATAATTGACTGTGAATGAGCACTGCCTTGTATAGATATATCTCTTTTTTTTTTTAAATTTTCTTTGTGGTGACATGGATAAAAAAAAAAAAGGAAAAAAAAAGATACCTTGTTCATGCAGTTACAATCATTCTCTGCCTATACCTTGATACTATAAAATAATTTTTCTTATGCAAGGTAGGCAATAATCATTGAATGTGAATGAGCATGTGGTGAATATGAAAAAAAAGTAACTCTTCTCTTCACTGTTTGCAAATTCCTGATCCAGTATGAAAATCTATTTCTGACCAATAGAATAAAAGGATTGACTCTGTACTGAAGGAAAAAGACAAAGCCAAATTTTGTGAGCCTGCGTGAATTATTTTCATGCCAATGAAAAAGGAGCAATTTACAAAACTGAAAGAAAGTAACAAGTCAGTGTCAAAACGTTATTTGAAATAAATAGAGAAAGAAAGTTGAATCATTGAGATGGGAATGAAGATCAGATAGGACACCGCCACAATGTAAAAGAGAAATTTCAAAACACTGAACCGGATATTATGTTTCGTTGATATACATTTGCTCTTCCTCTCCTCCTCACATGTTATTTTCCTTTTTCTCTTTTTTTTTCATCTTTGCCTACTTGCCATCAACAAAAAGAAGACAAAACAAATAAGACACTTCAATTGACTCCTAAAACTTAATGTCAATAAGTTCAATTTTCCTTTATCGTTCTTCACTTTCTTGCTGTCCACAAAAAGAAAGGAACAAAGACTTTACTACTACCCCATTAATCTTTTTCTGCATGCACAAATATTGCTACAACTACAAACTCTGGATTCATTCAACTCTTTACTACTAATTCTCTTGGAAAGTTTACACAGTTAATAATTTCACTTCCCATGTTATTCTGTTCCGTAAATAAATTTTCACTTAAACATACAAACAAAACACTTTTATTCTTTCGAACCTTCTGATGGCAATCTTAACTTATGGGGAGTTTAGTTATGTTTGATACAAGGCCAATTTAATAAACATGATTGAGCTCCCTATAAACACTGCCTTGTGTAGATATATTTCTTTTGTTTGAACAAGATTTTGTTTCTTTGTGGTGACATGGATGACTAAAATAAAAAAACAAACTTGTTCATGCAGTTACAATCATTTTCTGCATTTCCCTTGGCACTATCACAAAATCTGAAGAGACATAATTTTACTGCCCAAAATTATTCCATCCTCCTACTGTTATTAAGAGGAGGTGGCAGCCATCAGGTCCATCTAACATCTATCATTAAAAACTACTGTAGGGATATCAGTTTTCGTGTAATTTTTTGCCCAAATTAACAGTTCTATTAGTGATGTTTACTTAAAAATCATAATTTAGTTGCTTTCATCTCTTTAGTCAATGTTCTTAATATTCTGCATCTTTTCTTTCTTTTTAAATTCACAACCCGAACTTCTTCAAATATTTCCTTCATAGTTAATCCCCTTTTCTTGCCAATAATTTTTACATTTCTTTTTCAATTGTTCTTTGTTTGACCTTTTTTGCAATTTCTAATGTTCGTTTCCCATCACAAAATAACTTCAAAATATTTTCTTTCACTTTCAAGCTTATGACTTTCTCATGACCCATAGCAGTATTTATATATCTGAAATTAAAAACATCAATATTACATATATTTATATGAACAATCCTTAAGTTGCACAATAAGATCTCTTATAGCCATTTAATTTATTGTAAAAACTCCTCTAATAAAAAACAATAAGTTGAAAGTTACATGATATATTTATTGTACAAGTATATACTGAAAATTTTACCAGTATTGGTTGGTTATTACCAATTTTGACATTAGTTTAAATATTATCTTTTCATGACAACCTGATATATAAACATTTGAAAGAAAACTTTCTTTACTGTTGATCTATTTTTGTTTTGCATACATATACAAAACATATACACAAGCATATGTTCCTGTTCTGCTTTTTCTACTTGTTACTAACAATTTTATATGAATAGGAGACCATCTTCAACCCTCATCTTAAAGACTCTTTATGTAAAATTCAGTTGCTTCAACTAATATTCAATTGTTGAACATTTCTCACATCTTAACTTCTGCCATCTTTTTTCAATTGTTATTCTATAAATCTACTTATTGCTGTTGAAATTGTTTTTTATATCTTTCAACATCTGTTCTCATTTCCTCCACAAGTTATAAGATTGTAAGAAAATATATTAATTTGTTGGAATGACATTTGACTATATGTATAAATCATTTATTTCTTCGGTAACATGTGTTCTAAGTAAATATGTAAACCAATTTCTCTTTGTCAGTTCATTTAATTAATATTTTTTTTTGTTTAGTAGGCTTCCTCTTTCATAGGATCCCATCTATCAATCACTTTAATATACTTCATAGAAAGAGTGAGTTTCACTTCACATCAGGATTATATGCCTCAAAATCCTGGCAATAAGTGAAAAACAATGTTTTTCTATATACAAGCACCTGATGAGTTGCATTATTTCATAATTTTAATTAAGTTGCTACAATAGTAATATACTTGTAGAAGAGTATTAGGTAATTATCACTGTATTTTATGTTATTAATTTCAGTGAATAGATTTTATTTATTCATAGAAAGTTAATGGGTTGTATTTAAGACTCCTATCTATAATTTTCTAGAAATAGTGCTAACATTATACATTTTTTAGTTGCTATGATCATCTTTGTCAATTTTTTTATTACAATGTTCAAGTTTTGATATTCTACAAATATTAAGTTAACAGCAGGGAAGAGAAATGCAGAATTAGGTTCCAATAAAATTTGAATGTAACATCAACTGTCATCTCCTATCTTGAATCTCATTCATCTTTTAACCTTTCTTCAATAACCCCTGTACCCAGTCTTTTCTCTCACTATATCCTCCTGTACGCAAGTGGTGGGCTTGCTTTGCTTGAGGTGAAATGATTATAAAAAAAAAATATTTACTAAATTTGAAGGTGATCTAATGACTGGCTTCAATAGGTTAATTGATAAGGTTTCTGCTCATGTTAGACAAACTAACAAAAATAGAATTTCAAATTTTGTCACATGTTACTTAATATCTAAATCCATGCTACTTGCTTAAAAGGTGTAATATATATATCTTTATTTTTACAGTGAGGTTCACTTTGTACAAAGCCTGGAGGTAGATTGTTACAGAGTAAAAAGTACATTTTATGCAGATAGAGGTGAGGACGATAACGGTTAGCCCTAAATTTGAACAAATTAAGATTGTAATGATTAGGAAAACATCCTCTTCGGAGTTGGTTCCACAGCACTGTTGTTCATGGGATGAAGCTGCTCAAATAGAACTTACTTCTCATCAATGGAATACAGAGCGAATGAGAGTAGATTGCTGCAATGTGTGTGGCATGACGGGTCTTGGCCATAAATGCTATAACTGGTGGAATCAAGGAACGCAGTTTGTTTGAGCATTTTCCATGGAAGTACTGATAGAGCAATGAAAAGCTTGCCACATCCCACCTATGAGAGTGAGGTTGGAGGGTAGAAAATAATTTGTCACCCACAAGAATGCAGAGATGATTTTGGGCTGTATAGAGATTGGAAAGTGAAGACTGGGCAGCACCTGCCCATATAAGGAAGCAGTACTTCATTTTGGGCCTGATCTGGATCTTGTAAAGATAGATGATAACACAAGAAATCAGGTACTTACTAGAGTGATACAGGCAATTGACCATTTTTCCTGTATCTTTAGCAATGTATCATAAACATGAGGTCTGGAATGAGATTAAGGGCCAATAGTCGCTCAAGGCACAAAGCCTTCCTGAGGTGACATTCATTCATTATGACCAGTAGTAGTCCAAGGTTTGATTGGCAATGATGAAATGTGACTAGTTTTGTTTTTGAGGTATAAAATGTAATCAGCCAGTTCCCCACCCCCATGTTGTTAGAGCTAAATTTGATGCAAGATTAGCTGCTAATCTGTGGTCATCATTAGTTTTAAAGGTGCACCCATAGATTGTTGTATCATATATATATTTAAAATAAAGTCTATTTCAGCAGCAAGAATTCTTTAAATCATTGGGGCATTCATGTTAATAGTTGATTAAAATAGAGATCAGTATTGCTAAGCAACTGAAATGT
>JBBBDQ010000547.1:13415000-13547500 GCA_037127315.1 Ascarosepion bandense | reverse complement strand
GCTCTGGTAAAGCCAGAAGTGGTTCCTGTGGGCGATGACAACCGAGCAAGCAAGAGAGAACCAAGGAGATGAATGAAGTTTAAGTCAAAATTTTCTAGCTGGGATGAAAGCATCAATGTCGGCTTTCACCCAAGAGTAGACTTCAGAGATGCAATCTCAAACAGGGAAACTAAAAACTTTGTTCTAAGCGACATTGCAAAAAAAATCATGGGATAAGTCCCAGTCCACTTATTGATAGTTGTAAGATATTTTGCTGGCAGGAGGTTTCTGGATAGATGGGGAGTAGAAAGAGACATTTACTGACACTACAGCATGATCAGAGTTGCCAAGATGGCAGAGCTGCATAACATAACAAGTATCTGTGATAGAAGTAAGGAAGAGATCTAGAAGAGAAATGTGTCTATTGTAGAGAGACTAAGTTCAGCAACAGAGTTTTCCAGCCACTTGGAATGATGGGCATTGATGTCACCAAACACAAATACATTAGTAAATGGGTGAAGGGGAATAGCCTTATCTATATTGTCAGAAATACTATCTAGAATGCAAGTATCAGAAGAGGAAGTGAAGCAGTAGAGAAAGAAGAGATAGCTTACTGAGTTTAGCAGAGAGATAGGAACACATGTAGGAGAGATCTCCCTCGCCAGAAGGAGATGTTCACTGACAAACACCCAGGACATGCATGTGGACATTGAAGTCCTTCCTAAAGAGAGGAAGGTATCCAGGAATAGAGAAATCAGAGGAGAGAATTGTAGGATTGAGGTTAATTTTCACAGAGAGCTAGAATGTCAGTGGACCTTTTGTAGAGAAATGATTCAACTCTGCAAAAGTTGATACAGATATAATAATTATATTAATATCATATTATTTTTTATATTAGACATTTTCTACATTCTTTTATTGATTTTGTATCAAAGTGCTAATCTACAATATGTTTTCAAACTTAAAGTAAAATTTTTATATTATTTGTTATTATATTATTGTTATATTTATTATTAGATAATTATTATATTATTAAATTATTTTTATTATTTTTTTTAGATGTTTTCTAAATCTGTTCATTGATTTTATATCAAATTGTGCTAATCTACAATATACCTTAAGACTTTTGAAGTACTATTTTTTTCTTTAATCCAGTACTTATTCTTATAAAATCATGGGAGGGTTGAGGCAAACCTGAACATTGTTGACCTGATAATAATTTTTAATTTCCAAGTTAAAAATCTTTGAACAAGTACAAAACTTTCTTTGTTTTACACTATTGTTGTTATAACCACTGAATATGATAGCTATTGTTGAAAAAAAAAATGTCATTTTGTCTGGTAGATAATTGCTAAATAATAACAATAAATGAAAACCTTTAATAAGCAAACCAAAAGATTTGTTAGCTGTTTGTTCACATCAAATCATGAGACAACAATGTAACATGTATCACTTAGAAGGAAATCAATGTAATTAGGTATAACATTATTGCTATTTTGTATTTTATTAATATATATTTATTTAAATACTAGAGAATATTAACATAGTCTGAGGATCATGTAAACAAATATTGAAATATTAATAAAATTGTTGTTTCCAATCTGCTAGGAATGTCTGCTATGAACATCCACTACCCCAAATTTATAGACAAATACTACAGATGTATACTGAGATTTCTTCTTGGCCAATAAAAATGATCTCATCCATTAAATTTTTGTTCTTTCTTGTCTTAATACTTTAATCACTTGATTGCATTCCTTTTGCATGTGGACATTGAAGTCCTTCCTAAAGAGAGGAAGGTATCCAGTAATCGAGAAATCAAGAGGGAATTGTAGCATTGAGGTTAGTTTCACAGAGAGCTAGAATGTCAGAGAAATGATTCCACACTGCAAAAGTTGGTACAGATATAATAATGATAATTATATTAATATAAGAATATTAAGAAACCAATTCTTACTTTGTGAACTTTTTGCGTGATTGCTTCACTTAATTTTGACTTACATTTATATTGTTTACTTAGTATTATTATGTTCTTTAGAGTTACTATTTAACACATAGTAAACATTTAATGGGCATACATATAGATTTAGAAAGGTTATTGGCAGACCTGAAGCAGACTACCACCATGTTTAATTTTGTTGTTTTTCATTTTTGTTTTACTTTTTTCAGCACAGTCTTATCAATTACCTCCTTAGCTTTATGATTGATAAAAATATTTTTGAAAAATTTCAAAATTTTAACATTTGCTGGTGGGGATCAGTTTCTCATAGTAAATCGAGCCTCCATTTTGAAACCAGCTGCCGGTTTGACATTACCGTCACCTGTAAATTTGTTCATTATCAAATTTTTTTGACTTTTTTCAGTGCAATATTATCTTAAACACCTTAAACTTTATGAAAGACACAAAAAGTTGCAAAAATTTCAATATTTAAACAATTTGTAAGGGGGGGAAAAGTTTCTCATACAACCTCATAGTGGATTGAAAATGGAGGATCGATTTACTTTAACGTTGTATGAGAAATTGACCTCCCCCCAAAATTTGTTTAAATATTGTAATTTTTCAAAATTTTTTTAATAATTGGAAAGTTTAAGTAACAATCGATAGGACTGCGCTGAAAGAAGTAAAAAAAAATAACGAAAAACAACAAAATTAAACGTGGTGGTAGTCTGCTTCAGGTTCACCAGGTTATCTACTATGTCATAATGATTAGCAATTTATTCTCACAGACTTTTTTTTTTTTTACTGTAATGCTCAACTGCTGTAGCCTTGTACCATAATAAACTAAGCTTATTAAAAAAAAAAAATGAAAAAAAAAAGAAAAACTTTTAAAGATAATTTAAATATTTTAAAAACTATTTTACTCAATTTCCATAAAACAAAAATGTTTCCTATTTGGTTTGCAGTTGTAGTTTTATATCAAAATTTCCTAAATGCAGGTCATCATTTACAGCTCTGTAGATGATATTCTGTATCATTACTATAATCTATTCATCATCCACTAAAAACCTGCTTAGTCCTTTCCATATATCTGGGTTGAAAAAATTGGAGAGGTATTCATTTATGTATAATTTGCAATGTATGCATTTTTAGCAAGTAAACCTGGCAGAGCCTATCCCTCTCCAGGTCCTCCAACTTGAAGGCTTGCCTTGTTCATAGATATGTGGCCACTGATTCCATTGCAGGGAACCCTATGCCCTGGCTGTTGACTTCAATCTATAATGCAGTGACATCACCACATTAGCCTGGCTGCATACATAGCAAGTCTACCTTGTTGTGCTAGATAGCCATTGACACTTAACACATCTTGTGTGTTTAGAGACTCTCCTTGAAAAGCCTGATGAAGGAACTGGTTTAGTAGTCAATGACTCAACCCTGTGGCAGGTAGTACTGGGTTATTGGTACCAGTAGCACTTCTGTAGAGTGATTTGACATAAATCTTCCAGAAGAAAGAAAAAACATATAATAGTTATCTTTTCTACATTAATATTTCCTCCTTTGAATTAATCCTTGTAACAGAATAAATTAACATGTTGAAACTTACCAGATTTTCATTCTTGAGTATCTTGAGGATATTCCAAAGTTTTTTCTCTTCAAGTAGCTGTCCAGAAATGAGGGGATCCAGGTTGGTCTGTGTTGATTCAGATGAACCACAAATCGATGATGACATAGAAAGCTTGGAATGAATATCAGATAAATGTGAATAGATACTGCTATCCTTTTCTTGGATTGCACTCAGTTCATGAGGAGAGTGACCATACAAGTAAGCCATTGGTAAAAGTGGCGGATGCTTCTTTGGAGGTTCTGAAAGTTCAGTAACTAAGGGTCTATGGTCACTCATGCCCATTCCCAAAGGAAAAGTCTCCTGTTCACAACTTTCAAGTACTTGGGTCTGTTTTGCAAGCTGTTTGTCCAATAGACGTTGACATAGCTTCTCCTTCTGTTTTCTAACTTCTTCTAGTTGCTTTTTAATTCTAAGAAGATCTTCCTGGCTCTCTGTAGGGCTTAATGGCAAAGGGACCACATCAACAGGAACATCTGAATCCTTAGTTTCTGATATGGTACTATCACTGTGTGGTGGAAAGTTTTTTTTATAGGGTGAAACAGTCTGTGAAGGAACAGGAGTAGGTTGGGCAGAATCTTCTAGTGTTTCATCAAAAGGAAGTGATTTTCTAATTTCCTGCAGCTCAGATGAAGGAATTGGTTCAGTTGGAAATGAATCCAAATCAAATGATGGAGTGAAAGCACATGGATTGTAGATATTGGGAGTAATACCCAAGTCAGGTGTATTTGGTTCTGAAGGTTTGATTTTTACTGAATGGTTCTCAGATTTAAAATGCTGAGCACTGCTATCCAGTGGGAAATCTGGACATTTTTCATTGCTTTTTTGAAAATCCATGCTAACATCTGATTCAAAAAGGTTTCCTGCAATGGATTCCTGTATACATGAGCGATAAGCAGAAAGAAAATCCACACTATTTTGAGACGGTCCTTTTGGTGCATGCAAATCAGAACCTAGAATATGATCTCTAGATAGATTCTGATTTGGAAGAGGTTTGTGCTCAACTCCTGACAAAATTGGCTCCAACACACTGGGATGAAAATCAGTTGGTAAATCATTGCTCCACATAGATATAAGGTCATTTTCAACATTATCTAAGTTGTGTGTATGTTTTGTTGTACTTTCCAATGAATCAAAGTTTGGTGGGTTTACAGTAATCATTGTAGGAGCTAGATCAGATTTTGAGATAGATTCAGTCAAACTAATGCCAGAAATACTTTCTTTAAGAGTTTTTCGATGTTGTTTAATGTCCATTTGTATTTCCTCAATGCGTTTTAACCTCTCAGTATGTTGTTGGATTATTTTCTGTTGGTATTGCTGTACTTTGGCAATATCTTTTGGTAAACGCTTAAGGGCTTCATTGGCCAGGTAATTAGGACTCTTTTGATCCAGTATTTGATTATGCGAATCCATTTCTGTGTCTGAATTTGATAAGGATGCAAGATTTGAGCCAGAATTTATTATTTTGGCATCTGGAACATCCTCACTTTCATCCGTTGAAAGACTCAATGGGATCTTATCTGCAGGAGTGTGAACCAAGTCCTCTGAGAGATCACTGGAAGGTCTTGGAAATCCATGAGGATTAAAGATGTAGCCACCTAGTGATGTTTTATCAAATTGTTGCAGCTTTTCTTCAAGTTGTTTCTTCTGCTCTCTTAATGGTTTTAAAAGTTAAAAAGAATAAAAATAAAAGTTGTAATAGTATGACACAAACAAAAATTTAAAAGATTCTATAGAATGCTTATAATTAAAATTCTAAATTTTTTTTTTTTTAATCATTTCACCCCAAGCAAGGTGGAAACGCCACTGATGTGCAGGGGGCTACATAAATGTAAAAAGATTAATTAGAAAAGAGTGAGGAGTACAAACTAGTTAGAAAGGAACAATAGAAAGCTGAGAAAGCAGGTGCGATGACAGATACATAGGTGGAGAGAAAGGGAAGGTTATATGGGGGCGAGGAGAGAGCTAGAGTCCAGTGGTTAGTAGATGAGTATTGACTTTGCATTTAAATTTCTGGAGGTTGTAGCCGTCAGGAAAGCAAGAATACGGGAGCGAGTTCCACAGGCGGGAAGTGCGAGAGAAGAAGCTGCAGGAGTAGAATTGTCGTCTGCATTTGGCTAACCTGACTGTGAATGGGTGGGACCCAGTTAATTGAAGTCCACTTACATTTTTCTTAACTTGAATGCTTACTTGTATTTATTATATTTCATGCAAATATGGAACAGTATTTATAAGGGAAATGAGCCATCTTGTTCAAGTGAGACTGGAGGAACCTATAAAAACTACAATAAAACGGTTAGATAGAGAAATTAGGTAAAGTTAATCATATTTAGGAAAGAAAGTAGGGTACACATTACTTCATCAGGGATGAGATCTGGAGAATTGACAGAGAGTAACACTGCTGAACGAGAAAGTTAAAATGGCTTCTATCAGATTGTCAGCCAAGTGTATAAGTTAGGTCTGGGTTTTTTTCTTTGCATGATAAGAGTGCTTAGGAATTTTCTTATTTATAGAATGAAATGACTTGGGTATATCAATGATGGTGGCAGTATTGTCTGTGTATCTAAAAGTGAATTAATTCATTTGGCATATTAATGAACACTTTCCAAAGAAATAGGTTATTGTTGCTATCTTTGCTTACAGATTATACACTAGAGAAAGGATAAAGAGTGACTTGGCTGAAATATGAGAACATGAAGAACACAAAGGAATTCAATTGTCCAAGCAGAATTCTGAATTAACCTAAATTTGTTTAACCTCAAACGATAAGCAAAAATTAAAATCAAGAAAAAAAAAAACAAAAAAAAAAAAACATCCTTGTCACTGTGGTGAGTTATTGGTCATTAGTTCTGCAAATAAATATAAATTCAAAGTCAAAATCTTGGAATAACAGAATATTTGTGACATGAGAATTTAATAGAAATTGAAGATAATATTGATAGCATCTGAGTCCTTAAATATTTTAAATTTTTAATTATTATCTTATTTTTTATGGAGCCAAACTTTTCACTCCCCAGTTTTGTAAACACTGTCATTGTCACAAACACAGTTATTGACATTACAAGGTAAGTAACTCTAGGACAGCAAAAAGTAATAATTGTCACATACCTGTCTCGACAATAACCATCAAGATGTTTACACATCGATTCGGGTATATTGCATTTTCACATCTATGGACAGATACGGGTTATCTGCCCCAGATCGTGACAAATGGACAATGATAAATAAAAAAAAATAAAATAAGATTGCTGACCGATTGATAAAATCGGACAGCAACCTTCCCAGGTCTGCTTCAATATATCAACACAGGCGCTGACCAGTAATTCAAGGATGAACGTCGAGCCAAGATGATTTTGATATAACATTTTAATAAGTAATAAAAGATCAAAATAAAAAAAAAAGAAGAAATATTTAAGTATGAATTAGAATGTCCAATGACCTAAACCTCAAAATTATATTCGGATACCTAATATAGTCAAAATAGTCATTTACAATATATAACAGCAAATATGAATGAATACTGGCAACTACGAATGCAAGAGATTAACACAAGATAAAATGGGGAGAACCATATTATTTATAAACACGTGGTATGGTGTATGTGGTAACATAATATTCATGGAAGTGTGTGCATGTTCTAGCATGGGTCTAACAACATAGTAACTTATCTTTATATTAGTTCCTTCTCGCTTTCTTTTACTGTCTTTACTTTTCTCTCTTCCTCTTCTTTCTTTATACACTTGAAATGTATGTAGTTAGAACTGTTTCTGTTTCTTTCAGTTGACTATTATATTTTCAGCATACAAATATTCTGAAATGTTCGCATATTTCTTTATTCTTTTCTTCAACCAGCGTCGTATTTTCTGTACTCAAATAATTCTGCTTTGTTCTTTATCTTCAAAATATCTCCCTTTATATGTTGACTGCTTTACGTCACTATCTCTCTTTTCTTTTCTTGATAAACCACTTGGCTTCGCTTTCTTTTTCTTCTTTGAATAAACCGGAATCAGTGTACGAATTATATTACAGCTTTTCTTCTTATCCTAGTCACTATCTTTCTTATCCTAGTCACTATCTATCTTTCTTTCTTCCTTGATAAAATGATTCAGCCTTGCTTTCTTCTTCTTCATTCAACAAGTATGAGTCAGTATACAAATAATATTACAGCTTCTTTTATCTTCATCACTATATTTCTTTCTTTCTTGATAAACAGCTCAGCTCCGCTTTCTTTTTTTCTTTCAACAAATATAAACCAACATACAAATCTTCTCTTATCTTCGTTGCTATATATCTTTCTTCCTCGATAAAACAACTCGACCCCGCTTTCTTTCTTATTTTAACGAATAAGAATTTATAAGTTCGGTCTCTTTCTTATCCGGAGTTACTTTTCCCTTCATTCATCATTTATCAGCACTCAGCAAATATGACTTGTTCTGCTGAGATTCGACCTGCAACTGACTTCAAATTTTTGCTTTCCACGTAATTTGTTTTTGGCGTGAATTCTAACTCCTGCTGCTTCACAACTTGCAACTGACTTCCATGTTTTCCTGTCTAGACATTTGTGACAAAGGATATCTGGGTCAACTAGCCTTGACCTGCTATTTCAAAGCTGACTCTAGTTTTCCATGTGATCATCTCCTTGTTACCACGCAGAGACCATTCTCAATATATGTGTGTGCGGCTATCTATATCCATAACATAATGACTTAATAAATATATTTGATGTATTATATATAATAAAAAAAAATTGATGATTATATTTTTCTCCATTACATTTAAACTTGTTGTATTATATCAACAACATAAATTCAACATATTATTAGCATGTCAGTCAATATACAAACTAGCTTGATCTTATTTTCAGACTGAATGAACAGAAGTTTTATATGCCCCCATTGTCCAGTATTTGTTATTAAAAGAGAACATTAATTGGCCAGAGCTTGCAATATCTGCTGTAAAGGTCAGTTGGGATTTTAAATATCAACTACACAACACTTTGGCTAAAACAAAGCCATATTCCTTCATATAGTCTTCAGAATATAAAAAGCTTGTAACAAGTAGACTTCTTTTACATTTAAATGCAATATCAATTGCTATCTTCTGTCTTCTCCATTCTTGTTTTTTCTCCTTCATGTTTTTCTTTTTCTCATATTCTCTTACACTCAGTAGTGCCTTGTGTCTTAATGGCTTTAATATCTTGCTTGAGGTGAAATGATTAAAAAAGAAACAAATATTGCAGAATTTAATGTAGAAGGCAAAGGCAATAATTGAAATGAATTGAAGTAACTTAGGAGGATCAACTCACTGAATTCTTTTCTTCTGTTCCAGAACTTCAGCAATTTGTTTCTTGAGGTGAGATGCAACTGTAGCTGGCTGCAAGAACAAAAAAAAAACTTCACAAGATTCAACACACATGACTATATAAATCTATTAATTTTAGCCTCACAGATATTTTCATTTCCTATCTTCCACGAATGTCATTTTACTTAAATCTAGATAAACATATTGCTTATTTTAGCATATTTTTGTAAAAATTGGTTTTCTTAGTTAAAATGTGGTATTCACAGGCAGTTAAAAGATATGTGCAAATTACACATGTAATTTGCAGTCTTTATATCCTTTAAATACCCACATCTATAAATGGGGTGGGCATCTTTCCATTTTTAATTAAAATAATAAATTAATTTTTCAAGCAGCTGAAATGAATTCAGTTGTGCACCTAATACATGTGCAAGTTTTTCACCTCCACAACCCATGCAATCAGACTTATTGAGTATCTATAAAATGTATTAAGTGAAGTGTTGGAGGACTTCCTTAGTTTTTTTTATTTGAATTTTTACATGCTATACTACACACAAAGAGGTTATTTCTTCTCCATACATTTATATAGACAAATCATACAATTCAAGTATTGTACCCCAAAGATTTACCATTTTGTAATCTAATAGCATAGCCAATTCTCACTCAAATGATTTCAAATTCTAACAAAATGTCTAAAAACTAAGTTGACTCAATGAGAATCTACCAGGAAGATTGGGCATGTCAGTGATAATAATAATAATGTGCTGTCGAACTGGCCACCACTTTCACCTGACTTGACACCTTGTAATTTTTTTCTATGGGGCTATGTGAAAGGACAGGTTTATATCCCCACTCTTCCGACAAGCCTAGAGGAACTTGAGCAGAGAATCACTGAAGCACTAGAAAATGTTATGCAAGACATGCTACAGCGTGTTTGGCAGGAGCTGGACTATCGACTTGACATGTGTCATGTCCCAGGTAGTGTGCATATTGAAATTTTGTGAAACCAGTTATAAAATCTATGACCCTTTGAATATATTATTCAAATTTTGATAAATAAATTGATTATTGTTCAACATGAAGCTTATTTAATTTTATTTGCCTTAGACATGTAGTTACGCAGATATTTTAAATTATGTTAAATTTTTGGGTACACTCCATATTTCTTCCAAGACATTAAAAGAAAATAAGCTGAATTTGATTAAAGTTTAAAACTGGTTCATTTTTGTTACAATTACTAATTGAAACATTTTGTAATTTTATTGTGCACAATCTAAAAAAAAAAGGATACGTTATATATCATCATTAATTGCTATTTTCGCCGGTAGCAGACTAACCCAATTTATTTCTGCCATTATCATAAATGCTGCTTATTTAGTATCTCCCACTCACTAGATTGTGACCACAAAATTATGTTATCTCTCACACTCAATCTTGGTTTTCCTCTACTTCTTTTTCTAGGTACCATACCTGAAAACTTGAAGGTTCTTCACTGGCCATATCTTTAGCCTCTTCAGGTTTAGATAAAATTTCCTGGTGGTTGTCATCTTCAGTCAAAGAAATTTGCTGCAGGTGCTTCTGGATTTGTTCCATCTTTTGTACTACATTGGCCACAGGCATTGTTGCAGAACTGGTTTCATCTAAGAGACTTGTTTGACATCTTTCAACTCTTTCCATATTACTTAAAACTTCAGTTAAACTGTCAGAAATTTCTGTAAATGTCAAAGAAATATGTTAAAATAAAAATTATTTTTTTTACAATCATATATATTTCAACACAAAAAAACAGACATTTAAGAAGTGCACACAAGAATATTGGAGAGTTGGATTTACTCAATTCATAAACAAACCAATTCAGTGTAGAGGATTGATTTATTCATATTCTGGTGTCCTGTGCTTTTACTAAATTTATAATTTGTATTGTCAAGAGAAAAATAAACATCACTTTAATCACAGAAAAATTCTTAAGAATATTATCTTAAAAATTATTATGAATTAATACATATAATTAAGATAAAATTTATCTTGCAGTATTTGATTCAATAATGCATATCTATTCATAAATAAAAACAACTAGCAACAAGTCAAACGAATAATAGCCTATGGTAATAAAAAGGTTTAATTCACATAGCATTATAGTAACTTGTCATCCAGAATAACATTATACTTGTATTGTATTATATATATATATATATATATATATATATATATATATATGTGTGTGTGTGTTAGTTGAATATATGAATCAAAAGCCAACAAGATGAATGGAAATGATTAAAGAATAGGTAGGAAAGAAGTGTCTAATCTAATTTGTCACTTTAACAAGCTTCTTCAGAGATTTTTTAAAGACAATTTTGAAATTTAAAAACAATTTTATTTTTTAAACAATATTTTTAAAAATTTTAAAATCATTTGTCTTTAAAAAATCTCTGAAGAAGCTTGTTAAAGTTAAACATGTTAGCTCAAAGACACTTTTTTCCTACTTGTTCTTTACTTCATATATATATATATATATAGTATGTGTGTGTGTGTATTAAATGATAATCATGAAAGAAAGTTTGAAAACCAGCTGTTTTTATTTAAAGTTTGTAAAATATTTTAAATTTAATTATGTTATTCAGAAAATACTATCATTTTAATTCCATAAAAATACTGAAATAATTTTGTTTATATTTTGCATTGATTACAAAAAATTGAGCAAACTTTTTTTTAAAGTACACTTAATTATTTTTAGAAATTTCATTGAGTAGAAATGAAAAAAAAGTAATTATATTAAAATCCACTAGAAAAAAAATAAAAGTATGGAAAACAAAAATTAAATCACTAACCAATTTCATCATTCTCCCCAGATTCTGAGAGAGTTGGCATGTGAGAGGGTGCACTAGTTTCATGCGTTTCATTTTTTCCACTTGCTACTTCTGCATCTTGTAAATTTTCAGCAATATCAGAAATCCATTCATCACGTTGTGACTTGATCCGGTCAAATAAACTTTGCAATGTTTGACCTAAGGAGAGGAGTCATGGGGAGAAAATATATATAACAATACAAATAAATAATAACAATAAAACAGTATTATTTATGATAACAAACTTGAAATTACATACTGTCAGTTTAAAAATCAGTGCTCAATATCAAATAGAGTTGCTCTATGAAAAAAAATAAAAATAAAAATCTGCAAATATAGTTAATATTTGAAGAACAAAAAAATTCCATGGTCTGCTATCACAATCTGAAAATCAACCAACCACTAATCAGGAAACAAGTAGCAGTAAAAATTTATTTATATGATAGCATTTTAGATAATAATTTAGTGTTTTTATTTAACAGTCAATCAAACTGACTAAACTCCAGGATACACTTCTCATGAAAGCACACCATACACCTCCACAAGCTTGTTCTCTTGCTAAAATATGACATTGATCACTGGGTCATTTTTTATCATTGATCTTTAAATTCCCATATGTATCTAGATAGTGCTGTATCCAGTTTTTTTTTTAATTGAACAAGGATTTATGATTATTGTATTTTACCTTGGTCTTTCAATAACCCTAATGTAATACATATCCAGAACAGCTAATAATGTTTAACACTGAACATAATCTGTGAAGCTACAGTAAGAGAATATGTGATGTGTTAATTCAAGTTTCTATGCCCTATATGTTTTGAATGTATTTATAAATAAGACTATGTTGCACTAAGTTTATTTGAATAGTAAAACTTGATACCCACAAAATAATTTATATTTTTAATAAGAATAAATATTCTAAGCTGAAACCCACTTGGTAAATATATGTCAGAAATATATTGTGAAAACTTTTCAGACACTAGTTAGTTAATACCAATTTTAGTTGTGAAAACCTTGACTTGCATAATAAAATCTGACATTGTATATATTGAACACGCATACAAGGTACATTAATATCTGCAGTCTAATGATTTTGCATAAATATTTTTCAATATAATCTTTGTCAATACACTTAATATTCATTGCATAAACTGAATGTTATATATAGTGAAAGATCAAGATCAAAATTTAGTGGATGACAACCTATTCTTCCACTTAAATGTATTTTACCCTTCATGGAATGTTTTAGAATAGATTCTTTCTTAAATAGGAAAATAAATGTCTTTTCTAAAATAAGTCATCAATTCTATGCAACCTGAGAATTCACATGGAATTCATCCCACAACTTGTTCTAATCTCAAACCTTATCCAATCCATTAAGTGTTTAAACAAGATTATTGAGAAAATTATAAAAAAAATTCAAAATTAAGAAGATTGATTCTTGGCTAAGGTCTTGATATTTATTCCATTTGTAGATTTTATTTTTTACTTTATATAACAAAATCTATTCTTACGTGGTTACCCTTATTCAATTCTGTCATAATCTTAGAAAATCATATTTCATTACAGCTAATATTACAAGAAAATGGTGGCAAGTTTTTAAGGAAAACAAAAGGGTAACAACTGAATGTGTGAGTGCTGAAAACTTCTCAACTGGACTCATTTCCCAACATCTGACCAAATATCAAAATAACTTTTTTTTAATTCATTCTTAGCTGGTCTTGAAATAACTTTTCAGCATCTCCTCATATATAATCAATTTTGGAATGTAATTGGTTCATCTTTATCAGAAAGGTATTCTCTCATAGATAAAGAAGCTGGAGGCTTATTTATTTCTGATTTAACACTTTTTACTAGAATGACAATCTACAAGTTGTAATAAACAGCAACTAAAATTAAGATAAAAGAAATATTTGCAAAAAATTAATTGACATTGCTTCAATTAATAAATTTTAATTTAGTAAAGTTTTCTATTAAAATTAATAATTAATGTTTAACTGAGCAAGAACCTTAAGAAATATCTTAAGACTAATCTATAAATTCTTATTTTAGATTATTTTCTTCAGTTAACATTTCCACTGCTATAGAATTACTTTTGTGGCTTTGCAGGTGAAGAGGCTCATCCCTTGTTTCCTGTTTAGGATGCGGTTTCTGGCTTTCTCTTTTCCAATCTTTTCACTCTTTTCTTTTCTCTCAATTGGAGTAGATAGACTAAACTATCGCCCGGTTCACACTCCACCCACATCTATTGAACAGGTGAAGAGGCTCATCCCTTGTTCCCTGTTTAGGATGTGGTCTCTGGTTTTCTCTTTTCCAATCTTTTCACTCTTACGTAGCCCCCTGCACATCAGTGGCGTTATCGCCTTGCTCGGGGGCGATATGATTAAAAAAAAAAAACAAAAAAAAAAACAACAGATTGATTTGTAACAAGAGACAAAAAGTTATCTCACCTTGACCAAAACATAATAGCAGTAAAAATTAATTATAAATATTCAAGAGAATAGAAAACAGTCACATGATGTGACGAGGCTGATGACATGAGACATTGTTAGGTCAGAAAGTCAATCTTCTATTTTTGTTCTGTGAAGCTACAGTATCATGACGCAAAATTTCAGGTTCACAACAACCAGACAGATAAATGCAAAATTTATATTCTTTTAGTACCCGCAAATAGATATATGTAAACCTTGTATTAAGAATTTCAAATATTTTATATATATATATATATATATATATATATATATATATATATTTTCTAAACATATACTGCTAAATATAAAAGACAATGAATTTCTATTATGTTTAATCATGAGCTGTTCTAAACATCGTATTTTGGCTTTAATTTCAGTTGAAAATAAAGACAAAAATTCTCCAACATTTGGATAATTTTTTATTCAGTTGGTTCTAAGCTTTCGGCTCACATGAGCCATCTTCAGAGAGGTTATAGAACTGCATTTGTTATTTTTGGTAACTATTGCCGTTGCTTACCGGAGTTTTATGTTAACACAAGATAAAATTGTCGCTGATGGTGGATGTTTTTGTGTTACCGTCCTTATAACCTCTCTGAAGATGGCTCATGTGAGCCAAAAGCTTAGAATCAACTTAATAAAAAATTATCCAAATGTTGGAGAATTTTTGTCTATTTTCAACTGAAATTAAAGCCAAAATACAATGTTTAGAATGGATCATGATTAAACATAATAGATATTCATTGTCTCTTATATTTAACAGTATATGTTTAGAAAATTATTTGCTGCCTTGATACACTATATATATATATATATATATATATATATATATATATATATACACATATACACACACAAGTGTTTTTCTATGAAAACTGTTTTGCTGTTCAAGTTTTGCTTGAACTTTTCATATATTTATGTTGTTATGTTTTATACACCCTAAACCAAGTCTATGCTATATATTCCTGCACAACAGATAGATTGTGTTTAACAATCCTTCAATCTCATGTGGGTCAATGGCTTTATGAAACTTACATTGCTTGCTGCCAATGTATATATACATTTTCAAGTCATTGTGAAATGCTGCCTCCCACCCCAGCATTTGAGTTATAAACCAACTAATACTTAGTGCTATTTCCAAATGATTTCACCTGTTTAGTAACATTTTTTATTGTGTCATTTAGTTTAGTCTATACTACAGAGTATCCAGTTGAAACCAAAATGGTAGCATCCGTGAGAAATCAGTCAGTATCTTTATAGTCCTTTACTGCCAGTAAATGGTAATTTCTTAGTTTTTCCAAAATGGGCCACAGCAGTGCTGGGTTATGATGCAGAAGTGAAACTATTAATGCATGAGGATTTTATTCCAACTAAAAAGAACAAACATTTTTCATCTAAGCCTCATCAAGCAAGGAAGATCACAGACTCCTAATTAAAATGATTTATACAAATACAATAAAGATTAGCAGAATAGTCTAAAACATCACACACTGTAGGTCTTAAAGAGATTTCCACCCCACCCTCACCCCAGCCAAAAAAGAAATTCTGAACTTACGTTTTGTGGGAGCAGTTTGAGCAGGTGGATGACAAACATTTGTGATATCTTTCATTATTGAGGATTGATTTGAAGGATTTCTTGCAGGTGACGCTTCAGTGTCTGATGTCAAGGTAAGATCAAGGGAGTCAGTTTTATGTGGAGTCTCCACAGGGGGATGTGGCTCCAGCAAAACACTCAGATCACTCTTCAGAGCTAAAGAGAACAAGGCACAATTTTTGTCATTAACATTTTACAGATTTTTCATTGAAGCTTTGTATAATGTTGTAGGTTCTAAAACTACTACAATTTAATAGCAAAACATATGTGAATACTAAATTATGAATGCCAACTACTCACCCATTTGATCTCCAACATAGAATTGCTCAAACTCTTCTTCCATAATTCTTTGCTTGTCTTGAAGTGCTTCTGCTCTTTTATAAGGTGGTAGGAAGACTTGTTTCTTTTAGAAAAATTAAAATAAAAATGTAACAGAATTGAGAGAGAAGAAAGCTCAACACATAAAGGGAGCTGCTTCATCAGACTCCCCAAAATTAAAAAAAAAAACTTTGATATTGCTTTTTATAGTTTTTAAAACTAAAATCCTGAAGCTTTTATTTTAGTTTTAATTTCAAGCTAATAGATAAATTTAATATGTCTAATAAACAAAATGCTTTACAGTATTTCAAATAACTAAGTTGTTTGGAATAATCTTTTTGTGGAAATTGTTAAAATTGCTAATAATCAGCCATTTTAGTGAATCTGTCAACACAGGGTTCTCTTTATCAAAACATGTTTCAAAAATAAAATATATTTTTCTGGAACTTTATTTGAGGAAGATTAGTTGATTTAAAGTTTAATTAATCTGATTTTAAACAAATATTACTTTTTGTTTAAAATATTGCAGAAAAGCATTAACACAGAGGTGGGTATTTTATGGGGTGTTAGCAACTATATTGTGTTTGTGAATTTTTTTCTATGGAGGTACATAACTGCAAAAATTACTTGGTAAATATAACATGAGGACTTTTTTTTATATATTTTTCTAACTACCCAGTAATTTTAGAAATTTAGGAAAATATTCCAATATAATATGTTATTGACTTTTAGGTACTTTGACTTTCGAGTTTTACTTACAAAAACACTTTGATGAGGAAATGTGAGAAAATTGACAATAAATTTAAAATATACCATAGTTACAGATCTTATTTTCTCATAATATTGTGTATGAACATTTGCATTTAAAAATTGACACATTGGTATGTGCAAAAAATTTTAATTTCTTTTTAAAATACCAGGGAGGGGGTCACTTAATTGTAGTAAGCTTTTCCATTTATGATTAGTAAATGTAGTTTTTACTTAATAATGCCACCTAACTGGAATACAAAATTTTAAAAGATTTAAAGTTATTATACTAAAAATTAAAAGAAAATTAAAACAGTCCTTGTAAAAACTCATACATTGAAAAACATTTTTTTCTTAAGACAATAGTGTCCATAATATACCTTATTTGCAAAAGCAATTAAAAACTTTTTTAATAAAGTAATATCTTAGTTTTAGTGCATTTTTTATTTTATGATTCAGAGCAAATTTTCTGTAACTGGGGTCTTGTCTTACGAAAATAATTTATTTAAAGACTCCAAGGACTTGTATTTATAGCTAATATAAACATTAAACACTATAATGAATTTCTCAAAGTTTCATAAAATTAAGTGTGTGTGTGTGAGGGGAACAAAAGAAACATTTCAAAAATAATTTAATTCATTTGTGAATAAATCCGGAAATTCCATTAAAATCCAACAATTATCTGATTTTTGCAAGAACTGCCAAATCAACGTGTTTTTTATTGCAGAAAGACACTAAAATTTCCAATACTAATTTGACACACACACACACACACACACACACACAAAAACAATGATAAAAATTAAATATAAATTTTGAAATTTTTAGAAAGAATTAAAAAATATAATTTAATAATCGAAAAATCCTTTAGTCTTTCCTCTTAACAATAGCAAAGATTTTAACAATAAAAATTTGTTTTTAAGTTTTGGACATTTTTCAACATTTATGCTCATGTTTTAGAAAATCTTCAGGTGTGTATATATATATATATATATATATATATTATGAATAAAAAAAGAGAAAATGTAAAACTATACTGAGCTGATGTGTTTAAGGCAATGTAGGATTTATTATGCTGCATGTGTTTATTACATGGGAAAATGTGTGCATGAAAAGTAATATTCTTAAGATTATATTAAACCTGGAAAAGAACAGGACAAGATATTCTAGTGAAGTAAAAAAAAAAGAAATTTCTTACTTAAAATATTGCATTCAAATTTCATTTTTAACTGCAATATCTTAAGAAATTTCAAATTTTTTACTTCACTAGAATATTTTGTCCTTTACTTTTCCAGGTTTAATAAAATCTTAAGACTATTACTTTTCATGCACGCATTTTTCCATGTAACCCATGATTTTTCCAGGCATTGCTATTAATTTAATATTAATTTAATGCTGAAAACCACATTCAAAAATATTAAAATGAAAAAAAACTTATATGCAATTGATTAAAACAAACAATAAAAAAATTGATTATTTATAATCAATTCTGATAAGCAGAGTTTGATTGACAAAAATGATAAAAGATATCATCAGAATTTAAATGTTGAAAACCGCATGCAAAAATATTAAACAGAAAAGCGTTATAAAGAATAAAATTTATTATCAGAAGCATTAGTCACTCACTCACTTACTTAGTCTCTCTTTTTGGACTTCACACATATTTTGATGTAACTTTTTTTCTACTAAACCAAAAGCTAAATTTCTTCTTTCAAAATGTGTCTTAGGAAGTGTCCTATTTAACTCAGTAAACTGTTTGAAATTTGGCTGAGAACTGAATTAGTGGTGAAGCTTGAAAGCTGCCTAGATTCACTAAATATTGGACTAAATATATTCAACCACTGCCATAGTTAAATGATATACAGAGGTAAGGATGTTATTGGTTTATTGAGACTTTTAAATCTGAGACTCTTCATGAATACTCATCAGGCGGTTGAAAAGTCAGTCAAAGCATGTAGAAGACACAAAGTGTCATAACTCAAAGTCTGGTAAAAAGTAAAGTGAGCGAATAATATTCAATAATTTTTTTTTAATGAATATTCTTTGAATTATGATTAAATCATTATGGTAGGAGATGGACATGTGTGCTGTACATTTTCAAAGTGATAAATTTAACCATTTTCTTTTGAGTTTTCAATATATTTGTTTTTGTGTATGTTGGCTTAGGAAAGTAGTAATTCTTTCAGGAAAGGTGAGATTGAGAAAAAAAACCATGGCGTAGATCTATATTTTGATATTAGATGGTGGCACTTTTAAATTTTTCTTATGAGTAAATTACTTTCTCTTTTTTTCAGTGTAGCAATTTTTATATCAAAATTGTGGGGAAAAAAAATTATTGAATATTACTCTCTCACTTTAGCTTTTACCACACTTTGAATTATGACACTGTGTCCTCCACATGATTTGACTGACCTTTACACCTCCTGACGAACATTCATGAATATTATCAAATTTATAATTATAAACCCTGATAAACCAATGGCATACTTACCTCAATATATGAACATGTGCAGCATAATAAATCTTATATTGCCTTGATAAAGTTCCTTAGGGAACAAAATCTGTCAGCTAAGTATAGTTATTCATTTTGTCTACTACAGAAACACTGAGAATATTTAAATATATATATGTGTGTGTGTGTGTAATTATATATATATCTTAGGTAGCATATCTTCATTTAAGCATGTTTGATTAAATAATTTTGACATATTGTACCTATTTTTATTTTAATCCTCTTGCAGTTAAGAGTAAGTTTCTTGGTATGGTGATTAAAAATACCAAAAAAGACACTAAATACATTTACATTATTTTTATAGTCCTAAGTACTTTCAATCTTGTCCTAGATCATCTTCAGAGGGTTGATTGCTAAAACATAATTAATATAGCCGTCTGTTATGAAAAGATGTGAATTATGAACATCTTGTGCTTTAATCATTACAAGTTTTGAGCACACAAGTAGGAGCATGATACCAATTTGAAATTTATATGATGTAAGCGTGGCAGGTTTTATCAATATTAAAATATTGACAAAAATTGCAATTTACGTCTTCAAACTATTGTGATTTTCTTCAAAAATTACATCTTAGATATTTTTAAAACTTACTGTTACAGGCATTTTGGAACATTGTTACTAAACTTATAATTTTATTTAGTGTCATTTTGGATTTTTTGATAAAGATGGGTTTGAGAATTTTAAGTTTTTGTTTATTATTTTCATGGTGGAGCATGCCTGTATTCTCAATATTTCTCTAAATTGTGAATGTGAACAGGAATGTTTATTTAAATGTTGTGCAATTGATGATGAATCGGACACAGGTAATATAAGTCTGCCTTTTAGATAACATAGTTGTGTAACTAACACATATATTTGATTTTTGTCAGATATACAATCTCCCAAAGGACATTTAAACTAATATACAGTGTTGTATTTTTGTAAAACGCTAGTTGATGAAGAGAAGTTATTGCAGATAATTAAGCTGGTTGCATTAAATTTAGTATAACATGATTAGTTTTATTTTTTTTTTACTAAGACTTTACTTAATTACAGCATGATCAACAGTCTGAACAAGGCCAGCATGCACAAACCTTGGTCACAATGACTTGTGACTTTGTGCTAGAACAACCTTTAATGGCTCCCAAAGAGTTCTGTGTACCCAGTTTCACTTACAAGGCTTGAATCAACACATTATATGGCTTTCAGGCACATTCTAATGGTGTTGCACATTAAAATCCTCTCCTCCACACCAATAGCATCAAGAAGTCACCTTACTAACAAGTTTACCATGGTGAGATTCAAACCTGGGTCTCATGTTCAGAAAGCGAACATGCACTCATATATATATATATATATATATATATATATATATATATATATACACACACACACACACACACACACGTATGGGAGTTGGCATGGAAAGGCAGTTGGCCTAATGCCATTCACTGAAAAGTGAAAAGTTCTATATAAAAAATTCTCTTTATTCTTTGTACATATTTGCTGAGCAAATCTTACTTGGGTAGAAAAATATAGATAAAGCTATGGTTTGTTTTGCTATTTAACAACAACCATTATAGAATAAAGGCATAATAATAGGAATACTAACTGGAATTGTGGCCAATTGTTTTTGATGTTGTTTCATCTGCTTCTTTTGAAGAAAGCTTAACTCCTTGATTACTTTTTCACTTTCCTGTAAAAGAATAGACATTTGATCAAAACCAAGGGAGATATGTGAGGGTGCTGACAAGTTCTCAGCCTTATCAAAAAAGGATTCCAAAATAAATGTTTGGGAAGATTTTGGGGAAGTAGTTAGGCACCTCACTATATATCCTACTAATGAATGCAACAGTAAATGCAAAACAAACATTTATCCAAATTGTAATCCCTATGCACACTTGAAAACAAACATAAATATTAGAATTTTATATCACACATGTGATGTGACCTGCTTAAAATTAGCTTCAAGATTAGGTCTTACAAAGTCACATGATATGCAAGTATATATGGTAATCAAATTTATACTTTCTTTAGTAAATTTCTACTAAAAACAACATGTACTGGTAATTAATTTTGTAATATCATTAAGTTTCAATTAATCTTAATCAAAACTTACATATGAAACTAATAACTGGTGGTGATTGAGAGTAATGGGAATAACTCACCCTGTTAAGTAATTCCTTATCTATAGCCTTCTTGAAACGGATCTGTGCCACTTGTTCCCGTTCAACAGCTAGAGATCTTGCGTGATGGAGTTGTTCATCAAATCTTTCTTCTTGAATCAAGGCTGCCTTTCGACCATCTTCTACCTGTGGCAGATAATCAGAAATCAATAAATTGTCTGGTAACACTCACTTCATCTATTATGAAACAATAGATTTGATTAACTCTGGGGACAATTTTAAGTACAACACAGAAAATGTTTTGTTTGCACCAATCTGCTAAATTTGTTTTAGTACAATTGCATTGTTTAAAGTACTTGTATCAAATACACTTTGAATGTTACAATAAATTCAAACACAAATAGCAGGATTGATGAGAATAAACATTAAAATAGCAAAATGGATCTTGCTTTGTTTACTAGATATTTATTATTTACATTTGTATTTTAATATTGTTATTACTTAGATATTTATTATTTACATTTGTATTTTAAGGAATGTTATTACTTAGATATTTATTATTTACATTTGTATTTTAATATTGTTAATACTTAGATATTTATTATTTACATTTGTATTTTAATATTGCTACTTAGATATTTATTATTTACATTTGTATTTGTGAATATTGTTATTACTTTTAGATATTTTCATTATTTACATTTGTATTTTAATATTGTTATTACTAGATATCATTATTTATCATTTTAATATTGTTATTACTTAGATATTTATTATTTACATTTTATTTTTAATATTTGTTTATTGATATTTATTATTTACATTTTGTATTTTAATATTGTTATTACTTAGATATTTATTAATTACATTTGTATTTTAATATTGTTATTACTTTATATTTATTATTTACATTTGTATTTTAATATTGTTATTATCTAGATATTTTATTATTTACATTTGTATTTTAATATTGTTATTGTTTAGATATTTATTATTTACATTTGTATTTTAATATTATTATTACTTAGATATTTATTATTTACATTTGTATTTTAATATTGTTATTACTTAGATATTTATTATATTTTACATTTGTATTTTAATATTGTTATTACTAGATATTCATTATTTACATTTTATTTAATATTGTTATTACTAGATATTTATTATTTACATTTGTATTTTAATATTATATATTTAGATATTTATTATTTACATTTGTATTTTAATATTGTTATTACTTAGATATTTATTATTTACATTTGTATTTTAATATTGTTATTAGATATTTATTATTTACATTTGTATTTTAATATTGTTATTACTTAGATATTTATTATTATACTATTTAATATTGTTATTAATAGATATTTATTATTTACATTTTGTATTTTAATATTGTTATTACTTAGATATTTATTATTTACATTTGTATTTTAATATTGTTGTTTACTAGATATTTATTATTTACATTTGTATTTTAATATTGTTATTATTTATATTTATTATTTACATTTGTATTTTAATATTGTTATTACTTAGATATTTATTATTTATAATTTGTATTTGTTATTGTTATTATTGATATTTATTATTTACATTTGTATTTTAATATTGTTATTACTTAGATATTTATTATTTACATTTGTATTTTAATATTGTATATTAATGATATTTATTATTTACATTTGTATTTTTAATATTGTTATTACTGATATTTATTATTTATTACTAGTTTTAATATTTGTTATTACTTAGATATTTATTATTTACATTGTATTTTAATATTGTTATTACTTAGATATTTATTATTTACATTTGTATTTTAATATTGTTATTACTTAGATATTTATTATTTATATTTGTATTTTAATATTGTTATTACTTTGAGATATTTATTATTTACATTTGTATTTTAATATTGTTATTACTTTCAGATATTTATTATTTACATTTGTATTTTAATATTGTTATTACTTAGATATTTATTATTTACATTTGTATTTTTAATATTGTTATTACTTTAGGATATTTATTATTTACATTTGTATTTTAATATTGTTATTACTTTACATTATTATTTACATTTGTATTTTAATATTGTTATTACTTAGATATTTATTATTTACAAATATGTTCTCCAACATTACTCCCAATTTTTTATTTTATGTTTGAATTGTTTGGTAGATAACCTTACAAAAATCTTAAATTTAATGAAACTGCTCAGCAGATATACATATATATGGACAATATTTGCATAAATATAATTTAGAAATAAAAGCCTCATTAGAAAATATGAGAAAGTACAAAAGAAAATCTACAAGACTGAGTTGTCTCTATCGTTTAATACAATGTGTTTAAAAGAAAAGATGTTGCCAAAATATATGTACTTTATATATATATATATATATAGTTTATTTAGGCAACAATCTCTCTTTTATACAGGTTTCATTAAAACTGACAGTCAAGGTACTATGATTAAGTTTTTTATATAATTTTTCATGTGTTCGTATATGCATAAACTTTCCACATGTTTATTTATAAGGAAAACAAAATTAATTCTTGATAACGACTAGCTGAAATCACTCAAAAGTACAAAAGCTTTGGACAATTCTCATATAATTTGAGTCCTAAAAAGAAAAAATTATATGAACACATGAAAAATTATATAAAAAAACTTAATGATAATACCTTGTCTGTCATTTTTAATGAAACCTGTGAGTATATATATATATATATATATATATTATGCATGCATAGAGACAAATAAAAATATAAAAATAAAAAGTTATAAACTTGTTGTTACAGAGCAGCTGATGTCCCTCTAGCACTCTCAAGAATGGAATGGTGTCTGTGGAAAAAGCTAGCTATAAAAATAAAGAATAAATAGCAGTCAGGATTGGAATTCAGAGTGTCACTGAGGATTACTATCAGGCTTGTGCTGTGACTAACGACTTAACCTCTCCCCTCTTCTACTATTTGCTGTTCTGTCTTCTGGTGTTTGCCTTATTTGTATTAATATCTCTTAGAACAAATATTGTGCTATAGATATCTTCTAGGTATCGTCCTGCCACCCCAGCAATACAACAGATTGGCAATGAAGATTAAAAAAATACAATCTAATTCAACAGATTGGTGATGAAGAAAATTCACTATTTATTTTTTTTCAACTAGTAGAACCAGTATGTAAAGAAAAAAAAAAGAACAAAAAACTCATGCTAGAAACAATAGACTGATGACAAAAATATCAACAAACAAAATCTATATACAACAGATTTGGCAAGGTAAATTTCAAACAAGCAAATCTATAACAGATTTGGCATCAAAACTCAGACAGTAGTGGTGCCTAAAAACATTCATACAGATTTACTGATGCAAACAGTTGACAACAATTTCAAAATAATCAGGAACAACAGCAAATTTAAAAATGGAAGACTTCTAGAAATGCTTCCTTGAATTTTTTAAATTACAAGAATCAGCACAAAAATGATAAGAATTAGCACAAAACAGCAAGAAAGACAAGAAGAATTAGCTCAAAAATGGCAAGAAAAGCAACTTGCTATACTGATGGAAATTTTCTCAAAAAGAAACACAAGCCCAGATAAAAAAAACAAATACATCTTTTAAGGATGTTGTGTTTAAATCAATTGAAAATTTTACATATAACCCTGAAGAGGAGGTTACATCTGATGCTTATTATCACAGATCTGAGGAGATATTTGTCAAACACTGCTCGAACATGGCAGAGAATAAAAAAATTGTTTACTGTTAAGTCAGTTTGGTGATTTGGAACACGAAAAATACAGAAACTGCATTCTACCAAAACAATCTGGAGAAATTAAATTTGAAGAAATTATCCAGATATTGTCCAAACTTTTTGGAGAACATAGTTCTTTACTCAACATGTGATGACATTGCTTAAATTTATCAAAAATCAATGATTTAGACCACAGTATGTACACAAGTATTGTGAATAAGAAGTGTGAAAAATTCCAACTGAATGAATTCAGTTAGAACAAAACCAAGAAATAACTATACAAAAATTGGCTGAGGAATGTCAGATAATTGTAAATTTAAAAAAAGATACTGCAAATATTGAACAATGAGACATATCATATATTAGAAAATTAAAACCACAAAGTAGGAAAGTTAAAATAAATCCATGCTATAAACCCACAGACACCCAATAATACCTCCATTTCAAGAGTCACCACCCTAAAAGTTGTCTAAAATCCATCCCCTACTCCCTAGCATGATGAATTTGCACAATAGTAGTTGACGAAAGCCTTCACAAAATACGCCTAGAGGAACTACAAAAAACACTATAAATAAGAGGTGATATGTCCTGGAAAGGGATATATATATATATATCATTCGAGGTAGTTAAGCGGTTTAGGCAAATCCAACTGGGTAGGTCAATCTAGTAAGTAGACGTAATGGACAATACTTGTCATATGCAGCATCCTGAGACGTAGGCATAGTCTATGGACGTAGATCTCTAGTCAAAGACCTGTAGACCTCTAGCAGTAGACTTATCAATGTAGACCTCTATGCGTCCTCGTCTTCGTCTGTATTTATGGCTGACACCAGCCAATCACAGTACTGTGAGGAGGAACCAAGGTATATGCATATTCATTACATCACCTCCCAATGAGCTAAGTTTTCCCCATGAAATTTAGCTTCAATATTTCTTTTTTTTTTTTAAAGTCTGAGAAGGAGGCAGTAATAAAAAGAAATTCATTCAAAAAGAAAAAAGGTCTTTGAATATTAAAGACTCCTTACCGATTCATTGTGGTGCCTTTTCACCATTGTCGTTACTGGATAATAGATTTCATTTTGATTCATATTCTCATTTCTTATAGTGACAGAACACACTACAAAATATCAACAGTTATTTTTACAAACGTGATAAGAACAATAATTTGGTTTGTATAGCATCAATCAGTATTTCTATGAGAAAAAAAAATTTTCTTTTTTTACTTTAAATACATTCACTGGACTTTTTCAAGTGCTGATCATTTTTTTCAAGATTAATTCATAACATTTTTCTCCATTTCTAATGATCAATAAAGTAATTTATAAAGGAGAGATAAAAAATGGTGGTCTTATATGTCATCTGTAAATGGTAAAATATTGGGATTCATCTCACCCTTCTGCTGAACTGCTTGTAGGAGTCCTTGAGTTGGTTTTGGTAAAGAAGCTATCTGAGCAGCACGGTCTTTTTCTTTTTCTAAAGCAGCTTTTCTGTATGGTTTAAGAAAAGATTTAAGACAGTTGAAATAAGCATATTTAAAACCATAAATCAGTATTAACTCAAACCTTCAAACATCCAAATGCACAATTCATTTAACAAATATTTTCTTTCTTTATAGCTAATGGTATTAATTAATATAAAAGATTTGTTCTGTCTATGAAGTAAAAATAAGACATTTAATTTTGTTTTCAAAATTAGTTTTAGTGAACAATGTTTACCATTTTATTCCACTATCTTCTGCCATCTTTTAAGCAACTTTATAAATTCACTCTTCTAGATCATTTTATCTTTCTCAGTAAGTAACTGTTTTAAGTGCCTTTTGCAGACTTCCAGGGAATTAAGTTTTCATTAAGAAGATATTGAGAGTACAGAAATAAATGATAATTTAAAGATGCAAAATCAGTTGAATATGGTAAATGAATAAAAACTATCCAAGTTTGGTCATTAAAGAAACATGTGGTGTTGTGTTATCCTGACAGAATATTCCTCCCTTTCTCTTAACTCCCTGAACATTTTATTGATTGCTACTGTCAATTGGTTGAATTGGGAGTAGTAATTCATGTGTGTTGTGGTGCAAAGGATATTGGCTTTGAATGAGAAATTAGAGAGCCGAGTTCAAATTCCAGTCAAATTCATTTCACTCATTTATGCACCAGTACCCTTGAAAAAGGTATTAATCCATTTCTTCTCCCTCCAGCTATAGGGTCAATAACAGGACAGATTGGGTTCTATAGACTTGGTTAGCAACCAGCCTACTGCAGAAAGAATTGGCAACCTACTGCAGGAAAATTTTCTGCCTAGTCAGTCATGTCTCAAAAAAGACATAATAGCCCAAGTATGTTTCACATATGGGAATTAACTAATTCAAATCAATTGTTTGCTTCTCCAAAAAGATATCATAATAGAAGACAACCATCCAATTTCATTATATATACAGTATCACCATCTTTGGAGGAAAACCAGCTAGTGGTATATTTAGTGATGGTCAATTTTACTAGCAGGATTTCTTTCATTCTATATTGTTATCATATATCCACTTTTCATTGGTAATACAAATTTGTTAAAGAAAGAAAGAAAAAAACATTTAAATTATGTTTAAGTAGCAATTCAAACGATGGTCCAGTAGTTTTTTTTTTAATTATGTGAACAAGCCTGTGCAAAATTAGTTATGGGAAATATCAGCCTATTGAATATTTTTGTTAAATATACATGATTTATGTATGGCTATAGATATGTATTTGAGACAATTTAATTCATATTATAATATCAACATTACTAAAAAGTCTCCTTTTGCCTATACTAGAAGCAATAGGACCATTCAGAATCATAAGCCTAAGCCAATTAGCCCACATGACATCTATTATTTTAGCAAATATGCTAAAGGCCACACATTGTTATAACCAGGTTTATGCAAATGACTTTCAACACTTGATTTGTATATTTTGACTGTTTTCCATATTATACATTGTCAACTATTACATCTTGATTTGATCAATGTCAACCCCAAGTATTCTATACAACAATAGAGCATTATTCAATGAGTAATCTCCATCACAAACCTTTGTGAACCACTTCTGACATGTTTGGTTTTTCATAGTCAGTTAAGTGCCATACATGATACACGCTTGGGCAATCATGTCTCAAAAGAGACATGACTGACTAGACAGAAGATTTTCCTGCAGTAGGCTGCTATTACTTTCTGCAGTAGACTGGTCGTCAACCAAAGTTATAGAACCCAATTTGTCCTGCTATTTAATCCATAGATGAAAGGAGAAGAGACAGATTAATACCTTTCCCACAGGTATTTGCATGTGAGTGAATGTAACTGGAATTCAAACTCAGCTCTCCGATTTCTCTTTCCAAGCCAATATTCACTGCACCACAATGCATATCCTACTACACAGTACCTTCTCTATAAAACTGTATTCCTTATTTTACAATTGAGTCAAATATTTACTTTTCTTAAAATAGAAAAAAACTATATGTCAAAAATGTTTTCTTCCATTTTTAATGATAAAAGCAATAAAAGCAATTTCTTTTAAAGTGTATGCTAATAGACAGTTGTTCCAATACAATGATGAACAATCTTTTTAATAAAGTTTAATTCAACAGGATTCTTTAAATGCTATATGATAAGAAAACAGCATAAAAATTTTGACCAATCCAATGCATGCCTCTATTATATCAGATTTAAAGAGAAAGGAGAAAAAAAACAAGAAAGGAAATAAAAAAAATCAGTCAAGTGAGTACAAGCTTTAAGTATTCACTTTCTTAAGGACTTCCACATGCTCACCACTAAAACAACTCAAAAACAATTTCAATCTACCTTTCAACAACTTTTATAAATAAATCATATTCAATAAATCAAGAAAAGTTCCAGTGACTTATCAGGTTAGCCAACTCAAGAGGGTCATGTCAAAACACACATCAGTCAAAGGTTTGATAAATTTATCAAATATCTAGCCTTCATGAGTGTTTCAGTGCAAAACCATATAAGTTACTCAAACTTTTCATTTATTGAATACTAGCAGTATAGCCTGGCGTTGCTCGGGTGTAATGAAAGCTTTAAAACTAATCCATGGTCCTGGAGCTCAGACTCTTTGGACCTTGGTACGAAAGACTAAAAAGCAATAATTGTTTCCAGTTAAGCGAAACCATAGACTGAAAGAAAAATGAATCAATGTAAGTCAAATTTTCATTTCCTGGTATCAATATCAAATAAGTTTTTTTTCGTTGTAAACTGAATTTTGAAGGCTAAATAAATCCTCTGAGTAAATGCTATCATGGCTAAAACTAAGAACTACAATTATACCTACTTAGAGCCAAACCCAAAGCACAAACTAAAATAAAAGAGCTAAAAAAAAAAAAAAAAGAAGACATATAGGTATAGGCAGATAAACACACACACAAACATATTGCCTTTTATATATATATTAAACCCACTATATTAAAAAAACTATTAGCATGCACCACACAAGTACCCTTTCACGATCACTTAGGCAATATTTATACACAAATAGATGGTATTGCGATGGGATCTCCTTTAGGCCCCCTCTTTTCTAATTATTATATGGCAAATCTAGAAAATAAAATAATTAATGACAACAATAAACCCTCTATATATGTAAGATATATAGATGACATCTTTGTTTTAGCTAAGAATATCGATCAAATTAAATATCTTAAAAACAAATTTGAAAGTCACTCCGTCCTCAAATTTACATTAGAACTTAATATTAATAACAAACTCCCATTCCTTGATGTATTCATTGATTCTAGCACACACAAATTTACTACTTCTCTATATAGGAAACCAACTAGCATAAATTCGTGTCTTCTTAATTATAATAGTGAATGTCCCCAACGATATAAGTTAGCTGTTATAAAAAACTTACTTCAACGCACACAAATGATATCTTCTTCAAAATCTATATTTTATAAAGAATTACACAACATTAAGCAAACACTAGTCAATAATGGATTTCCTAACTCCGTTATTGATCAACAAATTAAAATGTATCTCAACAAACTTAACAATAGCTCTAACAATAATGATAATATTAATAATAATGGTTTACATCAAAATAAACATAACACTATTAACTTATACTATTGCAACCAAATACATAATAATTATAAACAAGATGAAAAAACTCTCAAAAACATAATACATAGAAATGTTAAACCAGTCGAAAGTAATAATCAAATTAAACTCATTATATATTATAAAAAGTTTAAAACAATTGACCTCATAGTCTATAATAACCCAACAGGCACTAAACTAAATTCTTTACAAAAAACCAATGTAGTGTACCAATTTACATGCCCATTCAGAGATTGCATCTCTGATACTACTCAAAAACCTAGTACATATATTGGTTTTACCACAACCACGCTCTCCCGTAGACTTACATGTCATCTTTCTGATCAGAGTACTATTAAACAACATTTCTCTGAAAAACAAACATGTAGGTAATATCAGACAGATTTTGGTCAACAATACGGTGATCCTTACTTATACACACAGTAAGAGGAACCTGCAGATATTGGAGGCCATGTACATCAAATCAAAACAACCAACACTCAATAAAATCAACTTTAAAACAGGAAATAACATATTACATTGCATTTGACTAGATGGTTTTGTTGTCATTTCGCGCTATCCCGCGGTGTGACATCATAAAACCGCATCGCAAACTTAAGAACTGCGTTTATTATTTTTGGTAACTATTGCCGTTGCCAAGCGGAGTTTTATGTCAACACAAAATAAAATAGTCGGTGATGGTGGATTTTATAATATTTCAGTTTAAACTACCTCTCTGAAGATGGCTCATGTGAGCCGAAAGCTTAGAAGAAAACCAATAAATAATTATCCAAATGTTGGAGAATTTTTGTCTTTATTTTCAACTGAAATTAAAGCAAAAATACGACGTTTAGAACGGCTCATGATTAAACATAATAGACATTCATTGTCTCTTATATTTAATAGCATATGTCTAGAAAATTACTTGCTGCCTCAATATACTAAATATATATATTATTGATTTTCTGCACTATTGTAAGAAATGCTACCTTGAAACTTCTAAATATCATTTCTTATGTCTTTGTCTATGAGTGTATCAAATTTGATTAAAATTGGACCACTCCTTCTATAACCTGATTTTTTTCAATTATCGATTTTCGATATTTAGCAGGGGTACCTCGACACAAAACATAGCTAAGAACACTCGCAGACGCTTATAGTACAACTGTGTAAATTTTCAAGAAAATTGGTTCAGCCGTTTCGGAGTCTATAGGTAACGGATACACACAGACACACACAAAGTTCCATTTATAAATAAGTTTAGATTATAGCTCTAATTATCTACTGAGTGCTTTTTGGTAGAAATTCTACTAGAATAAAAAAACATGTTAAATTCTTATAATGTTTATATATTTTTCAGTTGTATTATTATTGTTAAATAAATCATAAAACTTTAAAAAAATAAAAACAATAGCATAAAATTCAAAATTAATTATTTTTCTAAATAAAGATATCAAGTATAATAAGAATCCTCATTTATTAATATGAGCTTTTAGTTGTTCTTACCTTGCAATGATGTGTTTATTGTCACGAACATACTTTCTTACTTGGCTATCATGCAGTCTTTCCAAGGCAGCGTTGTGTCTGTAAACAGCTTTTAATTTATTTTTCCGTTTTAATATTTCCTTTCCATCTTCATCTTCCATCTAGAGAGAGAGAGAAAAACACAACCATCAAATCTCACTTTAAGAATGTAAAACATAAATGTGTGCGAAGAGATTTAAAAAAAAAATTCTCATGTTTGATCAGATTCTGAAAAGTGGGTAAGGTCAAGAATTTTTCAGTATGCCCTTGTAAATAATAACACTGAGGAGTATTCATAGTAAAATTGACTAAACAATCACTTCATCATAAAAAAAGTTCTTGCACTGAATAAATTTTATATGAGTTTCCAATAGAAAATTTCAGGCTAGTGTTAAATTTAACATATTATCTTATTTAGAAAAAAAAAAATTCAATAAATGCAGGTTTATGAAGAAAAATCTCACTGAACCTAAAACCTTGATTTTATACTAGCTTAAAAAACAGACACACAATAAATAAATTTATATATATTAAATATTTTAAAAATTATTTTTAATATACACTCATATTTGAGTGGATACTCTGTTTTTAATTAAACAGTATATTTATATATATCTACCGGCCTGAATAATTTTTGAGAAATTTTGTCAGGAAAATGTGTGTCGTTTGGCAGGATTCAAACCGGCGACCCCTAACAACACAGGGGAAGCCATCAATTGATCAGATGCATCTTAGACCACTTGACCACAAATGATTTTACAGTCCAAATGAAGTTGAATCATGCTTTATAAAGGCAAATTTCTGATTCCTAGTAATATTCAGCTCTGCTCTGAAAGTGTATCTTAATGTAAACAAATGTAAACAGACAATGTTATGGAGAGATCTGGAGATTTACAAAATGGATTAACAACCGATATATTTTATTTGTTTGAACATTATTTTTAATAGATACTTGTATTTGAGTAGATACTGTTTTTAATTAAACAGTACATCTATATATATCTACCAGCTTGAATATTTGAAAAATTTTGTTTGGAAAATATATATTAAATTAAAATATGTTAGTTGTTAATCAGTTTTGTAAATCTTTGGCTCTTTCTGTAACATTGTTTACATTAAGATATGCTTTCAGACCGCAGATGAATATCACGAAGAATCATAAATTTGTGTTTATAAGATTTGATTTGACTTCATTTGGACTATGAGATCATTCATGGTCAAGCAGTCTAAAATGCAACAGAACAATTGATGGTGTCTTCTGTATTGTTAGGGGTCGCAGGTTTAAATCCTGCTGAATGACATTTTCCTAACAACATTTCAGAAAAATATTCAGGCCCACAGATTTATATAAATATACTGTTTAATTAAAAACTGAGTATCTACTCAAATAATAGTATCTATTAAAAATAATATTCAAACAAATAAATTAAAATATATCAGTTGTTAATCCATTTTGTAAATCTCCAGATCTTTCCATAATATATATATATATATATATATATATATATATATATATATATATACACACAAGTGGTATCAAAAGTACTTTTACAAACTTTGGAGATGGATTCCTCACATCAAAACAAGGTAAAATGTAAACAAAAACATATGTCCAAAAGCCCATCATTGTATCTCAACACAACTCATAACAAATGTTTAAACTGCCCTCCACTTGCTTCTATACATGCATGCACTCATCAGATCATTGATTAGCAGACCTTTTCAAATACTTCCAAATGGTATCAAATGATTTTGCAGGCCTCATGACATGTGTTTTCATATTAGCAGGGGTACATCCTCTAGCAGTTCTGGAAGTGTGCTTGAAATAAAGTCCTTGTAGATAGCCCCTGTAAGATATGCTGGTTTGGTTTGTTTTACAGGCTAACAATCTCAATGGATTATTTAATACTGACAAGACTTTTACATTAGATTCATATAGATAAAATACATATTCTTTGTAAGAAATCAGTTTGTAGATCAGGTTTCATTGATGTATTTTTGTAAAGAGAGATTTGTTAAGAGTCAGATATATTGCTGGTATATAATTTGTTTTTTAATATGATACTGGTAATATTTCTTTCAAAAATGAATTGCTGGTAATATTTTCTTCTTCAAAAAAGTATTGCTGGAATTTGCACTATAAAAGTTTATTTTTATACTTTCATAGTTTTTTGACCCCAGTTTGGGGAATTAGCAATTCGCCCATAGCTGAAATTCTAACAGATGCTACCACCTTGGTGAGTGATCAGAGGGTAAAAGATCCAGCACACTTTTCAGATACAAGAGCTGCTCTTTAAGTACCCGCCATGCAGTAATATGAGATGGATGACATGCTAAAGCTACTTGACATGTGCTGATACCTGGATTGTCTCCAACAGCCTGTAGAATGTATTCTTTATGGTCAGGTGTATGAGTGGATCTTGGTCTTCCTCAATCTATAGTTTGAGTGGATCTTGGTCTTCCTCAATCTATAGTTTGAGTGGATCTTGGTCTTCCTCAATCTATAGTTTGAGTGGATCTTGGTCTTCCTCAATCTATAGTTTGAGTGGATCTTGGTCTTCCTCAATCTATAGTTTGAGTGGATCTTGGTCTTCCTCAATCTATAGTTTGAGTGGATCTTGGTCTTCCTCAATCTATAGTTTGAGTGGATCTTGGTCTTCCTCAATCTATAGTTTGAGTGGATCTTGGTCTTCCTCAATCTATAGTTTGAGTGGATCTTGGTCTTCCTCAATCTATAGTTTGAGTGGATCTTGGTCTTCCTCAATCTATAGTTTGAGTGGATCTTGGTCTTCCTCAATCTATAGTTTGAGTGGATCTTGGTCTTCCTCAATCTATAGTTTGAGTGGATCTTGGTCTTCCTCAATCTATAGTTTGAGTGGATCTTGGTCTTCCTCAATCTATAGTTTGAGTGGATCTTGGTCTTCCTCAATCTATAGTTTGTGGATCTTGGTCTTCCTCAATCTATAGTTTGAGTGGATCTTGGTCTTCCTCAATCTATAGTTTGAGTGGATCTTGGTCTTCCTCAATCTATAGTTTGAGTGGATCTTGGTCTTCCTCAATCTATAGTTTGAGTGGATCTTGGTCTTCCTCAATCTATAGTTTGAGTGGATCTTGGTCTTCCTCAATCTATAGTTTGAGTGGATCTTGGTCTTCCTCAATCTATAGTTTGAGTGGATCTTGGTCTTCCTCAATCTATAGTTTGAGTGGATCTTGGTCTTCCTCAATCTATAGTTTGAGTGGATCTTGGTCTTCCTCAATCTATAGTTTGAGTGGATCTTGGTCTTCCTCAATCTATAGTTTGAGTGGATCTTGGTCTTCCTCAATCTATAGTTTGAGTGGATCTTGGTCTTCCTCAATCTATAGTTTGAGTGGATCTTGGTCTTCCTCAATCTATAGTTTGAGTGGATCTTGGTCTTCCTCAATCTATAGTTTGAGTGGATCTTGGTCTTCCTCAATCTATAGTTTGAGTGGATCTTGGTCTTCCTCAATCTATAGTTTGAGTGGATCTTGGTCTTCCTCAATCTATAGTTTATGGTGCTACGGATCCTGTCTAAGCAACACAGCAACAAACAGCAGCAAAAGTTGAATGACTCAGCTGCTGTCAGTCTAGAAATGCAATCTGATACATACGGCCATGTATCCTCATGTCCATTACTATTTGCATAGCAATATATTAAAATCATACCTGTTTACACATGATATGAATATCCTGCCCTTGTTAAAAAGAAAACTTCTCAATTAAAACATGTTAAATGCTGAAGACAGACTAGCAACAAATGTACATGAATGAACAAGGTAAACTAGGCTATATGGCAACACAGTGCCATCTACCATTAACTTTCTTTAAACTTAACTCAAAAACTAAGGATTTGCAGAAATATATTTAATGGACTTTTGTCTTTGTTTTGGTCTGAGGAACCTGACCTCAAAGGTTGCAAACATTTTTGATACTATATATATATATATACACACACACACACACCTAATGATAGTAAAAACATTTATTTTTCAATATAATCTTTCACATCAATACACTTAATCCAATTCTTCTCTAGAGATTACAAAAATCATATATGATACAGTGAATATTTCAGACTAAAATTAAGCTGTGTTAGACTTCATGTTTATATTTACTGATCTTTCTGGAAAGTCTATCAGGCTTTTGATAAGAATGGTGAAGCTTAGGTCGTTGCTTTGGATATCTCAACAACATTTGACAGGGTTTGATGGTACTTCTGGACAAATTTTTTAACTGATTCAATCTTTATTATCAAATTGCTAAATCAAATACCTCAATCATTTTGCATTAATGCAGGTGTTCCTTAGGGCTCTATCCTTGGACCTACATTGTTTTTTTAATTTTCATCAACTACTTTCTTTAGGTCATCAGTTTTCAACTCGGTATCTATGCTGATGACACAAATATTTACTCCTGTATTAATAGTAAGTTTGAATGGTTCAATATAGCCAAATTGGCAGCTGATCTTAAAATGACCTATAATCTGTTGTTAACAGAGACAAGGACTGGCTTGTTAATCTTAATGCTTCCAAAACAAAACTCCTTCATTTTAATTGACTGAAAGAACCCTTTTTGCCTTCAATTAGCATGGCTGATGCAAGCCTCTAGGAAAGTGACTTATAGTGCCTTCTCAAACATTTTTAATTGACATTATACTGAATCAATTGATAAGAAAGTTGGTTCACTGTGCCATGCCAGATAATTTTTCTCAACAGAATTTATCTTATATATATAAGTTTATCATTCATCCAGGTTTTGAATATTGCTGCATATCATTGCTGCCACATATCATCTAATGCTTTTGTGAGGTTCTCAATAAAATCCAAAGAATCAGGAAAGTTATTGGTTCTGACCAAGCATCCCCGCTTCAGTCACTTTCCCAGTGCTTTTTCTATTAATACTTCCTTTGTAATTGTTCAGATTAACTTTACTTTATGTTAACTAGACTTAATGAATTTAAGTGCAGTACTAGATTGGCAGTAAGGTCTCATCACTTCACAGTTGAAATGGTTAGATGAAAACATCTATACTAACAATTTCTTCTCTTGCACCTCTCGCATGTAGAACTCACTTCTGACTTCTTGCTTCTCAATCAACTTTGATCTTCAAAAATTTAAATGTAATGTCAATTGTTATCTTTTTGTTAGTTCCTGTTCTTTCATTATTCCTTCTCCTTAACAGATTTTTTTTCCTTATATTCTCTCACATTCAGTACCCACCCCCTGCATCTTAGTGGCTTTATTGTCTTGCTAGGGGGTAAAATAATTAAACAACAAAAAAAATATGCAAAATACAATATGAAAAGAGAAAAAAAAGAGTAAAAAAAATCTAAGAGAAATAGAGTGACAAGAAAATTGCTAAAAACATTTTTGCATGGGAAAAAAAAAAAAAAAAAAAAAAGCAGCACACATAAGAAAAAAAGATGCACAATGTAAAAGAGAAAGTAGGACAAGTGAGATGCACAAATCAAAAGATTTAAATTCATTCACAAACCGGTTTTGAAGCATTGATATGTGCTCTACCAATATTGCGTAAACTGTTCTCATAATTCTCTTCCAATTCCTCAAGTTGTTGTGCTTTGGATTCATCAAATTTATTCTAAAAATAAACAGAGCAAAAAATATCAGATGAAATGCCATCAATTGCTATGAATGTTTTTTTTGATGAAGAAACAAAGAAAACTATATTTGAAAACTTTAGATTAATTAATACATCACTCAATAAGTCCCAGGCCTGACACAAAGATGGTGTCACTAATAAAAAATCCCTATGTTTTTTATGAAGTACTAACCTTCAAATGACATGTGATAAAATTTGGACCCAATCAGATTATTAGTTTACAAATTACAGTTATTTAAGTGAAGCTACTGTGGCAAATTTTCAAAACAATGGAAAAATTTGAATTTTATATGTTGATAAAGCATTGATTTCTGATGGGAAAAAATACTGTTCAAGCAAAACAATCATTGATAAGTGTTATTCAGACTCTGCTCCATTAGAAACAATGGTTAAGAGGTGGTATGCTGACTTTAAATGCGGTCGTACAGACACAAATGATGCTGAATGCTCAGGTTGCTCAAAAGCAGCAGTTGTCCTGGAAAACATAAAAAAAATCCACAAACTTATGTTGGTCGATTGTAAATTGAAGTTGCGTGAGATAGCAGAGGAGCTGAACATATCAGAAGGTAGTGTATTCACCATTTTGCATGAACATTTGTCAATGAGAAAGCTGTGTTCGAAGTGGGTGCCACGTTTGTTCACAGTCAATCAAAAACAACGTGTTGATGATTCAGAGTGTTGTTTGCAACTGTTTCAATGCAACAAGAAGTAGTTTTTGTTTAAATATGTGACAATGGATGAAACATAGCCCCATTACTTCACTCCGGATTCAAATTGACAGTCAGCTGAGTGGACAGCAGCAGGTGAAAGCCATCCAAAGCGACCAAAGACAAAAACATCAGCAGGCAAGGTTTTGGCCTCTGTATTTTGTTCATCGATTACCTTACGAAAGAAAGAACCATCAATAGCAAATATTATATAGCAATATCGGCGTGTTGGAAGGAAGAAATAAAAAAACAGCCACAAAGAAAGAAGAAAAAGTGAACTTTCACAAAAAAAAAAAAAAGTGTCACAAGTTGGTCATAACAATGACAAACTACATGAATTGCACTTCGAATTGCTTCCACATCCACCCTATTCTCCAGATCTGGCCCCCAGTGATTACTGGCTGTTTGCAGAGCTCAAAAGAAGTCTCCAAGGAAAGAGATTTGGCTCCAATGAAGAAATGATATTGGAAACTGAGGCATATTTTGAGGCCAAGAAAAATCATTCGACAAAAAGGCATCAAGTTGTTAGAGAAGCATTGGAAGCAGTGTATCATCCTAGAAGAGCAACATGTTGATGAATAAAGTTGAATTTTGCCTAAAAGTTATTGTTTTATTAGCTAAGCCTGGGATTTATCGAGTGATGTGTTATGATCATGCTGATTCTTTATATGTAAGCACAATAATGATAATTATTATTCTAATTCTTGACATGTAAGACCAAATTCTTTATATACAAGAACAAATATTATTATCATTATTATAATCTCTCTGATTCTTCCTATGTAAGAAGAAATATTCTTATGATTATTGTGATCATTCTGATTCCTTATATGTAAGATCAAATATTATTAGTATTATTATGATCATTCAGATTCTTTATAAGCAAAAACATATTATTATGATGATCATTCTGATTCTTCAGATGTAAGAATAAATATTATTATGATTCTTTATATGTAAGAACAAATATTATTATAATTATTCTGATTCTTTATATGGAAGATCAAATATTATTACTATTATTATGATCATTCTGAATCTTTATTTCATAAAGTCATACTAGAAATAACATCTTTAAAGAATACTGCCAGACCTTTTTCTTTTTCTGCCTGAAATGCTTATTATGTACCCACATATATATTACTTTTACAACATCATGTGATCCCAGCAGCATGATGCCTCTAAGTACATCAAAATGATTTCGACAATGCTTGTTCATTGGCAATCCGTGTTCAAACTCAAATGTCAGCAGCAACACTTTATTCATACATGACACTTCCCCTTTGAGATGACTTCTTCTAGAGACTATATTTCTTCAGCTTCAGTTCAGTATTTAAAATTTCTGTTGCTGTTCTTTTTTTCTTACAGTAAAACCTTAGTTCAACAATTTCTGATGGCATGGGTACATCAAACATGTCATACAATATTTTTATAGGTACCTCTTTTTGGAAACTTTCTAAATCAGTGAATTTTCATTTTAACTGATAAAGGTGTCACTTATATTCTCACCTTTGTCCCTGTATGTCATTTTGCCAATTTGTTTTTTGTTTTATAACGCCATTTTCCCAGAATTCTTTTCCATGTTGATACATTTTAAGGAACACCTTATCTCCAAATTTGAAGTATTTATTTATAGTTATTTCTTGATGCTCTCACCTTACATTCTGGTTGTAATTTATTAAAAACAGACTTAATCTTCCTGGTGAACATCAGTTCTGCTGGTGACATTCCAGACACAGTGTTTAGGTTTGGCATTATTCTAAAAACACAGAAATTTTATAGCATCACTTCATCTGACTCCTCTCCTTCCAACTTTTTTTAGTGCCCTTTTAATGTGTATCCACAAACAGTTTGAGTTGTCAATTTGATCTTGGATGATAAGTGGGCATTGTAATGTGTTCTATTGTTAATGATTTACAGAAAACTCGAAATTCCCTAGCTGTGAATTGTGCCCCATTATCTGAAACAATAGAATCAGGTACACCGAACTTTGCAAAAATCTTGTGTAAAAAAAAAAAAAAATGTTAATAACATGGTATTTGGTCTTCCTTCTACATTTAAATATTTATGGTCATTTAGTGTAACTATTGACTAAAACTAGATAGCATGCTCCATTTAATGGTCTTGCAAAGTCTATATGTATTCTGGATGATGGAAGATCAGTTTTCAGCCAAAATTGAAATTTTATAGGTGTTGACTTTGCTTCTAGAGCACAACTGCTGCATAATTTTACTAAATTTTCAATATCTTGATCCATTTTTGGCCAATACATATAACACCTGATCAAAAATATCATCCTAGAAATTCCTGGATGTCCTATGCAAAATTCTTTTGGCATACGTTTTTGAAACAATGCTGATATCACAATTCTTTCTGCGTACATAAGTGCATTACTGCATAATGAAAATGCATTATTTCCAGTAATATTCACTTTTCTATTTTTTCTTTAAATCTTATTTACTTCTCCATTTTTATTATAAAGTTGTGTTTTCTGATTTAAGTTTTATTTCCTATAATGTTATGGACAGTTCTCTTACTGTATTGTTTAATACATTGATTTAATTTTTGGGCCTTATCGCTGCAATTACTGTGTTCTCAAGTGGTTCACAAAATTTTGTTCACATGACTCAATTTTTTAAATGGTAGAAACTTCATTTTATAATTATAGTTCAATAGGATAGTTTTCCAGTGCTGCAGTCTATTTGCTGTATGTGTGGGAACACCCTTTTTTTACATATATATATAGACAATAATTGACAATGGTCTGTAGTATGAATTTCTCTACCATGTATGAATTTATGAAACTTTTATAGCAAATATGATGGCCAATGCTTCTTTTTCTTTCTGGCTGTAGCTTTTTTCAGCTGCTATTAATGATCTTGAAGCATGAGCTATTGGTATTTCTGTCTTCATATTTGGGTAGTATCACTGCTCCAATATCTGAATCACTTGCATATAATGCAATCACAATCTTTAGTTTAGGGTCAAAATGAGTGAGTGACAAGTTAAGATTAACTCTTTGAAAGCACTTTGATATTCATGTGACCAATTCCATTTAATATCTTTCTTTAGCAGGTTATTCAAGGGTGCCCTTAAATCATGCATATTTGGTATACAGACAGGATAGTAATTAGCAAACCCTAAAAATGCTTGTAACTTTGTTACATTTGTTGGAGCGGGCATGTCTTTTATTAAATTGGACCTTGAAGGATCTGGTTGTTTACCATTTGCATCAATAATTTATCCTCGATATTTAATTCTAGACATCAACAATTCATGTTTTCTTTCACTAATCTTTAAACTGTACTCTTCAATTCTCTCAAATACTTTTTAACATCTTCTGTATGTTGATTTTGGGTCACACATCATGCAACTATGCTTGTACACAAGCCAAACTAGTAAGCATCATATTAGTAATCTGTTGGACTGCTTGCTGCTAACTTTATATCAAAAGTAAGTAGGTTAAATTTGTATATTCCTCTCTGAGTATTAACTTTTAATAGTTTTGAGAACTCTTTGTCTCCTAGTACTTGCAGGTAAGTGTCTGACAGATCCAATTTTAAAAAAATTTAGCAACATTTAATTTGGCAAAAATTTCTTCTGGACTTCGTAACAGAGAGTTATATTGTTTGAAACTTTCATTTTGCCCTCTTGAAAAACAACATACATGGATTTTATTCACTTTTTAAGAATTTTATTATTTCTATTTTTCAGAATAGTCTATTTCTGATATCACACTCAATTTTTCTAGTCTAATTCCTTATAAATTGGTTCTAAAGCAGCAAAAGGTACACTCCTTTTTGGCTTAAATATTAGTATTACATTCTCTTTTACTTCAAATTTAGCTGTTGTTTTGTGCATGTCTCTAGAACTTCCAAGAAAACTTCTAGAAAATTCCTTTTTAATTCATTCTTTAATTTTTCAGTTGCCGTATTAGCACCAGGGGTAACTATTTATTTTGTTGCAGAAAGAATTAATTTGAAGTACTTTTATATCCTAACCTCCCACATTTGTAGAATTTTTTGTTCTTAAAAAACAAAAAATTACTTTTGAAATGCTTAACTCCACAACCAAGGCAAGTATTAGATATTGAGTGGGGGTTTAAAGTCTTTTTTTTAATGTTCTGTTAGGAGTTAAAAACGTTTATAGTCTTTTTCCTTAAATGGTTGGATGCTATGTACTTGTGATATGCGTCTTTCTTCAATCCTTGTGGTATCGAATTTTAAATTTACAATACATTGACACTCTTCTGCTATTTTCTGGAGAGTTTAATTTGGAATCCATTTTTAATTTAGCAAGTATCCTGGATCTTATTTCTGCATCCTTATTAGAAGTTAATCCTTGTATGAATATCGGGCATTTAAATAAATCTGGAGTTAATTCATTTAACTTGAACTCCTCACATTCTTGATTCACAACTTCTGTAGAATTAACAAAATCTTTATCACACTTTACTAAATTAAGACATTGCCAATGTGTATAAAAAAAAGGCTCCTATCACCAAAAACTTTTGATAATATTACTACAGTTTCATCAAAATTTATCTCACCTGGTTTTTTTTTGGCAAAATAAAATTTACATAATTTTTATGTTCAGCAGGGGACAATTTTCTTAATAATAAGCAAACTTTTTCATCATTACAATGCAAACAATCCCTTTTTAAGATCCCTTCATATCCTCTCTAATAAATAAGAAAAGTTATCTCTTCATCTGGATTGTATAAAAATTTGCTAATCGAATTAGCAACAGCATCTGAAGTGAAGAAATCTGATGTTTTTTTCTTCTGTAGTTTTATTAAATAATAATTCAAAAAAGTTTCTGTTGTTGTTGTTAATGCTTTTGTAGTGCTAACATTTGAATCATGATAGGTTTAAGTTCTTCCATTTTCCTGTACTCCACCGAATATTTTGTAAATTAATTTTTGAATAACTTCACCTGGTTATCTCTATGTAGTCCTGCAAATATGATATCTCTTTGGTGAAGTGGCAAACTGAATATCCTATTATGACATGTAGGATATGCATATTGTTTTGTTTTCTCGTATAAGTTCAAACAAATACTCAGCACCACTTTTGTAAAGTCACATATACTAAAAATAACACCTTTGAAGAATACTGTCAGTTCTTTTTCTGCCTCAAATGCTTATTATGTACCCAGATATATAATTTTTAGAATGCTATATGATCCCAGCAGCACGATTCCACTTATTACATCAAAATAAGTTGACACTTTATATGCAAGCTTCTTCTTCGGATGTGGTTTGAACAGTTTTTACTTTTCATATTTGCATACATTCTGAAAATGATCTCTTTCTAATATGAGCATATTTTTCCTAGAGTTAGACATTTACAACACATCACTCAATAAATCCTGGGACTAACTAATAAAACAACTTGTAGGCAAAATTTGACTTTATTCATCCACAGTCTCCTTCTAGGGTGATATACCAGTTTCAACAATTTTCTAACAATTCCATGCCTTTTTTGTTGAACAATTTGTCTTTGGCCTCAAAATACACCTCAGTTTCCAATATCACTTCTTCATTGGAGCCAAATTCTTTCCCTGGAGCATTCTTTTGAGGTTTGGGTCAGTGGGTGCCAGATCTGGAGAATAGAGTGGATGCAGAAGCAATTTGAAGTGTAATTCATATAGTTTTGCTATTGTTATGATCAACTTGGGAGACGTGCATTGTCTTGATGAAAGATCACTTTTTCTTTTTCATTTGGGGGCCGTTTTTTTGTCAGTTTCTTTCTTCGAACGCACCAATAATGCTATAAAATATTTGCTATTGATGGTTCTTTTTTCCTCAAGGTAACCGATGAACAAAATTACCTTGTGCATCCCAAAATATAGAGGCCAAAACCTTGCCTGATGATGTTTTTATTTTTGGTCACTTTGGACAGTTTTCACCTGCTGCTGTTCGCTCAGCTAACTGCCAGTTTGACTCTGGAGTGAAGTGGTGGATCCATGTTTTATCCATTGTCACATATTTATGCAAAAACTCCTTCTTGTTGCATTAAAACAGTTGTAAACAATGCTCTGAATCATCAACATTGTTTTTGATTGACTATGAGCAAACATGGCACCCACTTTGAACACAGCTTTCTCATTGACAAATGTTCATGCAAAATGGTGAATACACTGCCTTCTGATATGTTCAACTCCTGTACTATCTCACGCAATTTCATTTCGCATTTAGCCAACACAAGTTTGTGAATGTTTTTGAAGTTTTCCAGGAAAACTACCAATTTCGGCTGACCTGCATCATTTGTATCTGTACAACTGTGTTTAAAGTCAGCATACCACCTCTTAACCATTGTTTTCAATGGAGCAGAGTCCGAATAATACTTATCCATGATTGCTTTGCTTGAACAGTATTTTTTTTTCCCAATCAGAGAACAATGCTTTATAAACATACAAAATTCAGATTTTTCCATTGTTTTGAAAATTTGCCACAGTAGCTTCACTTAAATAACTGTAATTTGTAAACTAATAATCCAATTGGGCTCAAATTTTGTCATGTGCCATTTGAAGGTCAGTACTTTATAAAAAAAAGGAGTTTTTTTATTAGTGGCACCATCTATATGTCAGGCCCGGGACTTATTGAGTGATGTGCTATTTATCTCTCATGATTTTTGTCTCAATATCTATATTTAATTATAGATTTGGTCATGCTCATCCTGTATACTTTGAATTCTTCTTTTGGTTGTTTGAATTCTCTAATTAACTGTCATTGTTGCAAAAACTTGATGCTAGCTTCTAAACGCCTTCTACTACTCTGTAGACATTCTAGTATTTTTTGCTTGTCGTTTTGGTCTTGCAAAGCTTTCAGTTAACCTATGAAGAATCAATTCATCTTCTAGTCATTTTTTGTTACCCCAATTTTTAAAATTTCCAATACTTGGCTGGTTCTTTCTATGTAAGTATTGTATAATTGACTCATTTAATGCTTGTCTTGTTTCTAAAAACTTGGTTCTTTTAGCAATTACCAATCTTTTTTTGGGTCTTATGTTCTTTTTTATAGTTTTCACAATTTCTTCAAATGTCATTTTTTCTAATTTGCTTGAGTAACACATTGTCAAATCTTTCTTCACAGCTTCGCACTCATCTGTGGCAAGAAATAAATCAGTTATTTCATTTTCTTCTCCATTGGTTTTTGAATTTCTTAAGTTTTTTATTCTTGTAAGTGCAGCAAAAGGTTTTATTCATGTTTCTATGTATTCTGGATGATTCAGCAAATTCAAGGATCCTATCAGTGATGCCATTATGTTTTGCATTTCTTTGTGCATAATGGTAGTCCTAGTACAGTTCTCTATGTTCATTGTGACAACAGGGTTTTCTGATTCTTACCTCTCCAGTTATTCTCTATTTATACTTGCCTAATAATTTGCATATGACACTACAGTAATATTGGTTGAGCAATGGTCATCAAAGTTCAATTATTATCCAGTTCACACACCTCCCCAGTCTTTTGAACAGTGATAGAGGTTTATCCTTTGTTTATGATTAGGTCTTAAGTTTCTTATAAAGTCTTTTCATTCTTTTTCACTCCCAGTAGGTCCTTGCATCTTAGTGGCATTATTGCCTTACATAGGGTGAATTGATTAAAAAAAAAAAAAAATTCCAATTTTATTTGCAGAGATTTGTTCTGTGCAGCTTGAACCAGCAAAAATGTCAAATTAAAGTGACATTCAAAGAGAAAATTTTGGAGTTTAGTTTAAAATGGCAACCTAATACCTTATAAGAAATATTAAAACCAGAATGGACATTGATGATTAATAAAAAATAAAATTTTTCATAATCTTGTCTGTTGACACAGATAACAAAAAGTATATTTATGTTCTAATAGATTTGAGCCACAGATAACAAAAAAGTATGTTTATGTTCTAATAGATTTGAGCCACAGATAACAAAAAAGTATGTTTATGTTCTAATAGATTTGAGCCACAGATAACAAAAAAGTATGTTTATGTTCTAATAGATTTGAGCCACAGATAACAAAAAGTATGTTTATGTTCTAATAGATTTGAGCCCAGAAATATCATTGGCTAAGAAATTTGATGCATCCAAAGACATTTACTGACATGCCATGAAATCATCTAAAAAATACTCTTAATCAACAATTAAATTCCAAACCAAATGAAGTGATGAAAAGGTATTGTTTTAACATGAGAAACAGACAAGAATGAAACTACAATTATGTTGTGAAGTTGAGAAAATTAGCAAGAGTAGTCGAGTTCGAATTCCAGTTATATTCCTGGCATTCACTTATGCACAAATACCCTTGGGAAAGGTATTAATCTGTTTCTTCCCTCCAGTTATGGGTTAAATAACAGGACAGATTAGGTTCTATAGCCTTGACTGGCAACCAGTCTACCACAGAAAACAATGGCAACCTACTGCAGGATAATCTTCTTCCCAGTCAGTCATGTCTCTTTCAAGACATGATCACCCAAAGTGTGTATCACATATGGCACTTAACTGATGCAATTTAGCAGACAAGACAAAACATGAAATATTCTGTATTTATGACATTATTAAAAAATTTTAAATGAAAGAAGAGATATAAATTTTGAGATTATGTCCAAAATTGCCATATTTGCCTTTAAGTTGTACACAGAATGAAACCAGGGAAAATTCATTTCATATGTGGATCAAGAGACCACTTTGTGAATGTTGGTAAGAAATTTAGCGAAATTGGTAAGTTTGTTTCAGATATAAATTGAAAAAACATAATGCAGAAATCTGCAGTTTTTTTAGAATTAAGATAATTATGGGTGTTACAAAAGAGGCTATATTATAAGAATGTGTAAGAGGAAATTTAAACAAGATCAATCAAAGAAATTAAATCAATTCCAAGAAATTCTTGGAAGACAATTTGATCTGTACACATGCAAAATATCAAGTGGATTGGTTAGTGTTAAACAAACAACATAGATATATAAAAATAAAATTGCTTTTGGAGCTACTTTGTCAGTTCTAAATAGATTAAAAAAATGTACTGACTGATATTGATTCACATGCAACAGACATTATGATGAGAACCTACTTAGTTGAGTGGGTGAGATAAATGGATTGGCAGAAGTAGAAATTAAATTTCTTAATAGTTACATGATCATTCCCAAATAGACCAGATAAAAATAATTCAAATAAACAATGAAAATAATTTTTTTATCTAACTAGAATAAAAGCAGAGTCAGTTTGTAGATCTTTACGTTAATACGAGTGTCATTCCTCCACTGATGCTCTTTTTTTTTCATAGGCAAGCATAAATTTTACTTGTAATAGTCTTTGTAAATGTTTAATTTTTGTATTCAACTATTATCAATAGGTTTATACATTTTCTGCATTGATTGCATATGAGTTTTTATCAACAAAGTTTGTATTTTGCCAATATAACAAAATCTAGATTTGAAGATTTAAATTTTCATTATTAAATTCTTAGCAAAAAGATAGCTTTAAAAAAGTTATGTTTAGCATTAAAATTTGTTTTAAAAAGAATGATCAGAAATAAGAAAATGCTCTTTACATCATGTTGAAGGACTATAATTTGGGAAAAAACTACAAGAAAACAATGTAAATAAATTTATTCTCAAATCTTTTCAAAGTTACTCCCTACCTTCCCACACTTTTTCTAAATACTTGGCCCAAATTCCTTAAAAACATTCTACGCATTATAGTAAATATTATCATGGAATTTTGTGAGATTGACACCCATGACTAATTTTGAAAATTGGTATTTCATTTACTAAAAAATTATCATATTTTTTGGCTTCAAGGACAAAGTTTTTTTCTGAAATAAATGTTGACAATTTTCTGTGTCCTTGAGGATGAAGGTTAGTGTTAACACCCAAATCAAATGAAAGTCTCTTGTTGAGAAAGCCACCATACAGCACCCTTAAAATCCTGGTAAGTCATGGGACAAAAATAATTTTTATGTAAGTTTATCCCTAGAAAATTAAAATTATTTAATATTTGTTTAAAATAAATTCTGTTTAGATAACCTGGTGGTGACAGATAATCATAATTTTATGTATGCTTGGAAAGCCATACTATAGAATGTGGGAACATTCTCTTTGGCTGTTATCACTTATAAAATGTTTGTGAAAATACCTACATAGAATAGCCAGTAATACTTACATTGATGTTATCTGCCAGTTTCTGGAGTTGTTTTAATTTCTCAAGTCTTACAGCATTGCGAATTGCTGCAGCATTTTTCCTGGAAATCTCTCGAACCTTGAAAAGATAACAAATGTAGAAACTTTAAAGAAAAAATCTTTAAAGGAATTTTTATAAAACATCATCTTGTATTTGTGTAGATTTTTTTAAACTACAATATGCAAACCAGTAAAAATGAAAAATTGTTTTTAAATAAAAATATTGAACTTTTGATTTCACATATAAAGATAGGAAAGAGAAGAATTTGGGTAAAAAAAAAAAAATCACTAAAACAGATACCAGAAGAAAAACAAAAGGAACAAAAGCCATGTGAAAAAGCTTAGTCTAAATAGAGAAGTATTAAAAATAAATTTTTAAAAATTAATGATAAATTCAAATTTTTTTTTTGTTTCAAACTAGTGATAGCAGATGAAGAGATCTGTCCATCTGGATTACTGGCTTTTAATTTTTCATATTCTTTTTCATTTTACTGTCCATGTCTACAGATAGTTTGTCTTGCTCTTCTTTATTAATGTGGTGAGCAGATAGGTGAAAGCTAAGCTGTATGGAAATATACCATTTTTTTTTCCTAATAGAGTGACAGAGACTCAGACTCTCTCTCAAACATACATCTTTTTTTTCTATTCTTTACTTTTGGTTGAAGAAAAAATAGCAGACATGACCCAGACAGTAACTTATGCAAATTTGGTCAGCAGAGGTCATTCTATGAAGAACAGAAGAGGTGATGTGAAATCATCCAATGACTAACATTCCTACCAAAATAAATCAGTCATGAGTGGGTGTCAAAGTATCCAAGACGGCATAACGGACAGACTATGTTGATGTTATTTACTATCATATTATTTATGGTTTCAGTTATCGCTTTGACTACTGAAGTGGTAGTCAAAGCGATAGCTGAAACCAACGATAACATGATAGTAAATAACATTGACATAGCCGCTAATGAAATTGTAAACAAGTACAAAAGTGTTACCTCATCACAGATAGATAATGATAAAACATATGGTGGAGTGTATCATCAAACAGACACAGGAAATCATGTGCCTGTTTTTGCTAAGGTGAGACAACTTTCCAGACCAAAAATTGATGCCATGCAAGCAGAATTTTAAAAATTATTAAACACAGGTGTAATTAAACCTTTTAACAGTGAATGGGCATCTCCTCTACACTTGGTACAAAAACCAGATCGTATTTATCGAGCTTGGGATAATTCAGTTAATCAGTTAAGTGTCATTCGTGATACATACTTGGGTGATCATGTCTTGAATGAGACTTGACTGACTGGGCAAAAGATTTTCCCCACAGTAGGTTGCTATTGCTTTCTGTGGTAGACTGGTTGCCAACCTAGGCTATAGAACCCAATCTGTCCTGCTAATTAACTTATAGCTGGAAAGAAAAGAGCTGGATTAATACATTTCCCAAAGGTATTTGTATGTACGTGAATGCAACAAATGAAATTTAAACTCATCTCTGATTTCTTGTTTTGAGCTGACGTTCACTGCACCACAATGCACATTCGTTGCATTCACTTATGGGCAAATACCCTTGGAAAAGGTATTATTCCGTCTCTTCTCCTTCCAGCTCAAAAGAGACATGATTGCCCAAGCATGTATCATGTATGGCACTTTAACTGACTGACTTGTGGTGATTATTGCATCTTAAATAGCATTACCAAAAAAGTAAACGGATGAATATCAATGGCCTAACATTAATTCTTTTACAGCACAGTTGACAAATAAATCTTACTTTTCCAAAACAGATCTAATATGCCTGCATATCACCAGATTAAAATGCACCCCGAGGATGTAGCAAAAACTGCTGTAGCTACAATACACCCTTCAGTTTAAAAAACATATTTGCTACATGCCAGTGTAATATAGGTTATTTTTCAAACTGGATTGTGTATTCATATCTTGATGATATCCTAGTCTTTAGTGATAACAAAAAACAACACAAAGAAGACCTCGACAAAGTACTGCAAGTGTTTAGTGACAACAACCTTAAGACTTCACTAGAAAAGGCATTTTTAATGTAGTAACAGAACTAAGCTTTTTGGGTTTTCATGTCAGTAAGGATGGTTTTTGTGGTGAGGATGTGTGTTGTGGGGCAGTGGATATTGGCTCAAAATGAGAAATCAGGGAGCTGAGTTCAAATTCCAGTTGAATTCCTTGCATTCATTTACGTGCATATACCCTTGGGAAAGCTATCAGTCCATCTTTTCCCTCCAGCTATGGGTTAGATAACAGGACAGATTGGGTTCTATAGCTTGGTTGGCAACCAGTCTACCACAGAAAGCAATGGCAACCTACTACGGGATAATCTTCTGCGCAGTCAGTCATGTCTCTTTTGAGACATAATTGCCCAAGCGTGTATCCCATATGGCACTTAACTGACTAAAGAAGAGTTTTACCTACCAAAAACAAAATCGAAGATATTACAAATTTTTCTAAATCCATGGATTCTCTAAAATCTTAGAGATTTTATGATCGATTTTTACTGGAAGCTAATTCCAAACTATGCAAACATTATATTGCCATTAGCTGAACGCGTGCGATTATAGGATACAAATCCAATATCATTCATCAACCAGCTAGAAAAACACAGAATAAATTGCACAAATCAAATTCAAATGACTACAACATTTGGAAAAAACCCAAAGTTAAATTGCACACCCACAAAAGAGGAGCCAAACGGCTAAAAGCTTTTTTCCTCACAAGTCAGTGTGAAAAGTGATACTCTGGATCCTGACTGGTTAACAAATTGAGAAATTCAAAATACGACAGCAAGACTTTTTCACAGTGAAAGAAAAAATCGTTCTGGGATCCTCCCACATGACCAGAATTCAATATTTAAGGAGGTCCCCTGACCAGTCACAGCAGTCAGTCAGTCAGTCAAGAGGGTCAGTGAGAGACAGCAGTTCGGTTGATCTGTCAGTCAGCCATGCCAGTCAATCCCAAAAGGCATAGTGTCAGATATGCACAGTTCGATAGACGCCAACATCAAAGAGACCAGTGCCGATAAACTAATCTTTCGCCCACTCAATCGTTACGAACAGAAAGAAGAGAGGAAACACCTGCACAGCCATAAAACTTTTCACATCTCTCAGCAACCAGAAAGGAGAAGTAACACAGACTAAGTTAAGTAGACTGATTCATCGTTTTACACACACACACACACATTCTACCAATCATTACTATCTCCATTTGACACTCTCTCTGTCATTAGGAATTCATATTCTCACTCCTTTTCAACACAATTTGAAACACTTTCCTTTTCCACCTACTTAGCGGCTGATACATAAAAGGAAAGAAACATTGTGCTACTACTGTTTTACACTCAAAACAGAGATTTTTATCTTCCAGCAACAACTGCTCAAATCCAACAGACACTTTTATATTTAACCAACATTCATGCAAAGACACTTTTCTATCAAACAAAAGATACACAGAATTGTACAAATTGTTTATATTGTGTGTGTGTGTGTGTGTGTGTGTGTATATATATATATATATATATATATGTTGCATGAGGGTTTTCACTGTTTCATTGAAGGACCTTTTCCAGTGTTGCATGATTTCAGCCCCTGAATAAACAACCATGATATACAACTGGATGTGTTCGTTGTGTTGTCTTTTATCCATAAGCATCCTCAGGTAAAAGTTAATGAAACATGGTGGCAGTGGTGGGATAAAAGGATATTCAAGCAAGAAAGAGAAAACAAGGAATGTATTTCAAAAGATAAACCAAGATAAGTAATGTTTTATTGTTATCATTTCAATTTTAATTTGTATGCATGTGGAAGAAAAAAAAAATGTTGTAGCTCGGCCTAGAAGAAACAAACAGACCTGTGGCTGGCATAAGACCTCCACTACACCTATGCACGGAAAATAATTTATTGGCAAACTGGAAACTTTTTAAGCTGAAATGGCATAATTACACTATTATTATGTATCTGTCGAGACAGCCAGTACAGTACCAAATGACACTTTTGCTTCATACGCTGGGAGATGAGGCATTGAAGGTATATTATGGGTTTCAGTTCTTAACTCCTGAAGATGAGAGAATACCTGACAAAATAATTAAGGTGTTGAATAGATACGCTATTGGGAAAACAAATGAAACATACGAACAGTACATTTTCCATACAAAGAAACAGGGGGAGTCGGAAACTGTTAAAGCATTTATTACGGCACTTTGAACATTGGTGAAAACATGTAATTTTTGTGACAATTGTGTTTCATCAGTACTGCGAGATCAGATAATTCTTGGAATACATAATCTCCATATACAAGCAGAACTACTGAAAATAAGACAGATTTACAAAAATGCATAGACATATGTAAGCTGTCAGAAAACACTATGCTACAGTCCAGAATCCTGAAACCCGAGGGAGTAAACAGAGTCAATTTCAAACCCAAGAGAAAACCTTCAGCACAAAGTGACAGACTGTGTAGGGCATGTACCAAGTAAAGAGTCATGTCCAGCATTTGGGAAAACATATTTCAAATGTAGTGGGAAGAACCACTTTGCAGTGAAATGCAGATCCTCAAAAAAAAAAAAGAATATTCAGACAGTCGAAACACAACAAGATGGTGCTGACAATGACAGTAGTAGTGGTTCAGACTATGGACATGTTGACAGTGTCACAATAAGGGAAAAAGTCAATGCTGCAAGACAAGAAGTCATAAATGCAGAAAAGTTGTGTGAAAGGAAAGCCAGTCGTTTTTCAGCTTGATAGTGGCGCATCAGTCAATATATTGAATGAGAAGCATGTGATGGGACAAATGCTTGAACACTCTAATAAGATTCTTGTGATGTGGAATAGGGCAGAGATGAAACCATTAGGGGAGTGTTGGGTTAAAATGAAAAACCCCCAAAATGGACAGAAATATGCAGTAAAGTTTGTTATTGTAAAGGAGGATTTTCATCCATTACTTGGAGTGAATGCAATTCAGAAGATGGCCCTCATCACAGTCAATAATGACAAGTTCAAGATGGTTGCCAAAGTATCTCAGTTAGATGAATTCAGCAGCCAGCACCCGGACATAATTATAACAGAATTCAATGATGTATTCAAGGAAGAACTGGGTCAGTTACCAGAAGAGGTACATTTGGAAGTCGATCCAAATGCAACACCTCATGTAGCAGCTGTAGAGGGAATACCAGTAGCACTTAAAGGCAAAGTGAAAGATGAATTGGAAAAACTGGTAAAAAAGAGAGTGATTGAACCAGTAAATGAGCCAACACCATGGGTAAGCGCATTAGCACTGGTGATCAAGAAAAATGGGAAACTACGAATATGTATAGACCCAAGACCACTAAATAAGGCTCTTAAACAGGAACATTTCCAGTTACCTGTATTGGACAATCTAGTCCCAGAACTAGCCAGCAGTAAAGTGTTCTCTACTCTAGATCTACGGGATGGATTTTTGCATCTAAAATTGGATGAAGCCAGCAGTCGCTTGACAACATTTGCCACTCCATATGGTCAGTTTTGGTGGAAAGTGTTACCCTTTGGAACTGTTCCAGCTCCTGAGATATTTCAGAGGGTGCTATTTAACAATGTGGCTGACCTGGAAGGGGTCATTAACAAAGCAGATGATCTTCTGGTGGTTGGGAAAGGTACAACTATGGAAGAAGCAACAGCTGATCATGATAAAAAAACTCAGAAAGCTGCTGCAGAGATGTTGTGAACGTGAGATGTGACTGAATGTTGGAAAATTGAATTTATGACAAGCATCCATATCGTTCCTGGGACACATGATAACCAATGAGGGTTTACTTCCTGATCCTGAGAAGGTAAAAGTGATAAAGGATATGCTGTGCTCAACAGACATAAAGGGAGTACAACGATTAGGGGGATTTGTGAATTATCTGGCAAAATTTCTACCTCACATCTCCGTGACGGCTCCAATTCACAATTTAGCAAAGACAGGTATGCCATAGATGTGGTCCCAAAGCCATGAAGAGGCTTTTGAGAAAATCAAAAAGCTAGTGAGTAAATCACTGGTATTGAGATACTATGACCACAACAAACCATTGGTCATTCAATATGACACAAGTGAGAAGGGCATGGGGACTGCACTGCTGCAAGAGGGTCAGCCTTTAGCCTATATCAGCCGAGTACTTACAGACACAGAAACCTGGTATGCACAGATTGAAAAAGAACTGTTAGCAGTAGTCTATGCATGTGAATACTTTCACCAGTATACAGTTGGTCACCAAGTCACAGTGCTGACCGATCATAAGCCATTGGAAGCGATAATGAAAAAAGAATTAGGGAAATGCCCAAAGTGACTGTAAAATACGTTGATGCGGTTGCAAGTTTACAACATTACGGTTCTGTACTACCCGGGTAGGAAGATGTTCCTTGCAGATACACTGTCAAGGGCATACATCCATGGAGTGAGCAGTGAACATATGGATGACAATGATGATCTCAAGGAAACTGAATATATTCCGGTGACAGAGATGAAGGAAAACAGATGCATGCAGCAGTTGCAGTGGGTAATTGTCGAAGAATGGCCAGAAGACAAGGCAAATCTTGACCCAGAGGTAAGATCATATTTTAGCATGCGGAATGAAACAAGACAGGCTAATTTTCAGAGGAAACCGAATAGTAGTCCCGATGACTCAACGGGCTGTGTTGAAAGTTACATTCCACACACCTAGGGTTCAAAGGATGTTGCAGAAGAGCAAGAGAATGCTTGTACTGGCCAAACATGAACAGTGACATCAGAGATTATGTGTCAAAATGTTCCACCTGTAGAAAATCCTAAGTAGCCAATACTGCAGAACCCTTAATGGTCCATGAAATTCCTGAGAGACCCTGGGCAAAAGTGGGAGTAGATCTTTTTAGGTTTGCAGATAGGGACTATCTCTGCATAGTTGATTACATGAGCAACTTCTGGGAAATAGATCATCTTCTAAGTACTCAAGCAAAGACAGTGATCACTAAACTTAAACACTATTTTGCAAGACATGGGATACCAGATCAGGTGGTCACTGATAATGGACATCAGTTTAGTTGCCAGGAACTTTCCACCTTTGCAAAAAAGTGGTGTTTTACACATACACCTGTCTGTCCTTACAATGGCAAAATGGAAAAGTAGAATTTGCAATAAAGATGGCAAAGAACCTCTTCCAGAAAGTGATAGATGGGTGATCCATATCTAGCAATGTTGGATCACAGGAATACGCCAGCTAAAAGTCTTTTATCACCAGCACAGAAGCTGATGTCCAGAAGAATGAAAACACTTCTTCTGACCAGAGAGGATCTACTCAAGCCAGAATTACCCAAAAAGTTAAAAAAGACAGTGAAGTGGTATGGCAGAAAGCAGGAGCATTACTTTAGCCACAAAGTAAAACCACTTCAACCATTGCATCCTGGAGATGTGGTACGGATTAAATCACACAAAAGGTCAGAAAAGGTGGAAAAAAGTGATTGTGTGGCAGAGACTGGATGAAAGTTGAGGGTGGACTTGAAGAAAACAGTAGAATCACCCCCATTACCATCATTGATCTACCAGCCATACAAGGTTTTATTTTTTTTGTTCAGAAAAATAGAAGATGTTGCATGAGGGACTGAAGTAGGGTTTTCACCGTTTCATTGAAGGACCTTTTTCGGTGTTGCATGATTTCAGCCCCCGAATAAACAACCATTACATACAACAACTGGATGTGTTCGTGGTGTTGTCTTTTTCTCCATAAGCATCCTCAGATAAAGTTAATGAAACAATATATTGCCATTGTAATCATTAATCCAAATGTAAATAATGAAAGCAACCCTTATTAATTGACTATTGTGAGTTAACATAGCATTTTTTCTTTTTTAATATTTGCGAAAGTAGTAAAATTTTTAAAAAAATTCTAATTTAAAAATAATTGTAAAACTTACCTGTAATAATCGAATCTTTCTTCGCTTTTCACGTTCAGCCTTTGCAATTTGTTCTTTCTCATCAGTACTGAGTTTAAAGTGCATCTTTCTGTGAAGCACTGAATAATTAGACATAACGAAATAAATACGATATGATAATTATAAAACGTTCCAAAAAAACTAATAAAAATAAAATGGATAAAAACGTCTCAAAAACAAAATAAAACATTTAAAAATAAATTCAAGCATTCAAAACTCTCATTTTATTTTTGTCTGACACAACAAAATTTCTAATCTAAATTTTTAGTTTCTTGTAAGTAAAAAACAATAATAAAATCTACTCGATTTGTAAACAGAAAAACAAAACTTCCAAAAATGTATTGTAAATAAATATATTTTAAAAAAAATGAAACTAATTTTATAAAAACAAATCAAAAATAATTATTCGATTATCAATTTCATAAGAAAATGTTTTTTTAAATCACACATACAAAGTAAAAATGAAACTAAAACATCTGAAAAAGTTAAATTAAGTAAGAATTAAAAAAGTAAAAAAAACACACTTTTAAAAAAAAGTTTTTTAAAATTAAATTTTCAAAAACCTTTTTTTAGTAGTTTTTTTAACGCTTGTTGAACTTGAATATATATTTTTCTTAATTAAGTCAATTTTAAAACTTTATCTTTTTAAAACAATGAACAGATTTAAATAATAAAAAATATATTTACACTCACTGGCAAAATGTTTTCTTTTGATTTTTGGTCCAAATTTATCTAGTATTTTTTACAAGTTCTTTTGGTTACAAAAATTTGGTATCATTGTTTTATGTTTTATGACCATACATTTTTTCCTTTCTTAATTGAACACAAATAAACTTCTCCATTACAATAATAACGCGTCGTAATGTATCCAAAGAAACGTAATTAGTAACTAAGGAAGAAAGAGAGCATAAAAATGCAGTTAACTGTTGTATAGAAGTTAGGTTGCTACTAAGACGACAGTTCAAGTTCAAACATGTTGACAACAAACTGATTTTGAATTTCGTTACTACTTTGGAGAAATTTACTTCCGGTAAGACCTGCGTGCACCGATTACTACCGGAAGTGGGACTGACTATTTGAAATAGTTGTATGTACACGTGGTTTAATTAGGAACTTGCCACATTGCTTTATTTTATCTATTTATTTTAAGTAAAAAAAGTGTTACTGACGTCTACTAATTGTTGAAAGGGAAATCACCCCTCCTTATCAGAATAGCTGCTTTTCGTAAATGTGATCGCTGGAACTGTCCTCATATTGGTTTTAATTTTTGTCAGTTATTGTAGGTGACGTTCAGTAATCTTTCTCGTAACGCCTTCGTTCAGTGAGAAATATTTGTCATCCTTGTTTTCATCGTCACGACACGCGCAACATAATCTTTTCTTTTTTTTTTTTTTTTCGAATAGCTTGAAAATTTGTATTTTCGACGTCTCCTTCCATCGCAAGTTAAACTCTGATTTTCAAAGGTTAGAGAATTTTTTATTTTATCATTTTTAATGCTCTTTGTAGTGCTATTTACGAACAATACATTTTTTTTCTTTTTTTACTTAAACAGACAAACAAAATATGTTGTGTAAAAAAAAAAAAATAATAATTTAACTTATTGTTTGGTTGTTTAACCGAACATCACGTTTAGTTTGTTTTTGTTTTTTTTCAAGAAATATTTTTTTCTTTTTCGTAATAATGCTTTACTGGTGAAATATTTCTCAATGCTTTTTCATTTTTTTATTATTTTGCTTATTTTCTTTACTTCCAAATTGGCACTGAGAAGTGGTTTAAAAAAAAAAAAGAACTTTATTGAAAATGAAAAATATAACACTGTCAGTTAATTGATATTGGCCGCTGCTAGGGTTTACTTTTTTTTTATTGTTCCAAAAAGATTAAACTTTAAAGAAACAATCTCTTCAGTTCTTTACTTTGCGCAAGTAAAACGGGGTTTTTAAATTTTAATTTTTATTCGATTCCGATGGATTCCCGCCAGCTGATGTTTTTTTTTATAAGGAAATTAAAAAAACAAGGGTACATTTTGAACTAGGGCTTGTCAAAACAAGATTTCTAAAGAATTTAGAAAAAATAAAATAAAAAGACAAAAATTATGTCTTCGTGTCAGAAATGCGGCCCAACCCGAGAAAAATAACATTGAAATGATGAATTGTTATTTACAAATAATAAGGATGACATTTTTCAAATGTTCCGGTAGATGATATAACTGAGACGCTCGTTTTCATGTACTTTTCCTCGCATGCTTACAGAAAAAATCGCGAATAATAATAATAAAAAAGTACTTGAACGGAATTTCATAATAGCTTGGAAGACCTGCAACACAAATTAACACAAAACAGGTCTGGTTAGAAATGATGAGAGTTGTTTACAAAATCGCTGACGATAAGAAATCACACAGATTTTTTGCAGTCTCTCTCGTCGAAACCACTCTTACGATGGTTACGCGAGTGAGCTCGTGATTTATGAAGGAAACTGTAAGTGCGTCAATAAGAACGAAGATAACAAAAACAACCAACCAATTTGAATTAATAAATACAAACCTAACCTTAGGCTTAAAGCTTAGTCTTTCTTCCTTTATTATCGCTTCAACTTTAAATAAAATAAAGTGTAAACGTGCGGGCCGCAATTTTTTTTCACATAACCCGTCTTCCGCAAGATACTGCATGAAACCTTCTCATTGATCTGGTTTCTGGTATCGTCATTTTTTTTTTTCTCAAACAGATATTAATTCCTTAGATATTACATTTTCGGATCTGTTTTTGTGGTGCATTGAATATCGGTTCGGAACGAGAAATCGGGGAGCCTGGTTCGAATTCCAGCTGAATTCATTGCATTCACTTATGCGCAAATATACCCTTTGGGAAAGGTAATCAATCCGTTTATTCCTTCCAGTTATGGGTTAAATAACAGGACAGATTGGGTTCTATAGTCTTAGTCGGCAACCAGTCTACCGCAGAAAGCAATGGCAACCTACTGCGGGATAATCTTCTGCCCAGTCATGTCTTTCGAGACATGATCGCCCAAGCGTGTATCACGTATGGCACTTAACTGACTGACCTTACAACTAAATTAGGGGAAGATGATGGATCACCTAACGCCTTTCCTTTTTTTTGTTGCATTGGGCAATTTTTTATTCTTAAACTGCATTCTCACATATGTTTTTGACTAGCGTTTGGGTTACTATCTGGAGTGAAGTCATGAAGCAGCTGTCATGTGACCATGGGACTTACCTCAAGAAATGGGAGATAAGCACCTTTTGTATCCCAACACCATAGAAATACTTGCAGAAAACAGTTTTTAATGAGAAAGTAACTGAAGGCAGGCTGCCAAGTTAGGAACGATTATGTTGCAGATCATCGTTTGGGTTTTGTCAAGAAACTCGAGATGAATAGCGGGAGCACTCGACCAGATATGTCGACAGTATACAATGTATGGACGAATGGTAGATTTGTAAAAGTGCAAAATGGATTTTGAGGAGAAAAACTCTCCGTCTGACACGGGGACCTAACCTTGCTAGAAGTAGATGCAGCTACAGATTCAATGTAGTCATTACATTTGAGGTCATTTGAGAGAGTGAAGCCAAGGAGGTGCAGTGTGTTGCTCTCTAGGAGACTAGCATAATCTATTCTGATGGTATGCAAAAAAGTTTCTCTATGGTGGTTAAGAGAGCAGCTTTGTGTCGGAGGCATTATAATTTATATAATTTGAGGTTCTTTTAAAGGGCAGCAGCCAGGTTTACTTTGTTGGCCCTGGCAGGTTTCTTATTGAGATGGGTGTAAATGGTGGTATCATCTGTATAGACACCTATTTGGGAACTGTTTACATCAGTAACATCATTGATAAAGATCAGAAAAGTGTAGGACATAGGATAGGGCTTTGAGGGAGGCCCACATTCATATGAAAGGATCTGGAAGCTTGCAATCTTCATTTGGTGATTTGACAGGAAAAATTGGATTAAATCAAACAATCTTCCAGAAATACTGTGGCTCTGGAGTTTGCACAGATGTTGTGCCAAATACTGTAAAATGCATTTGAGATATCAACAGCAACAACTCGAGCTTTGCTGTTATCAAGAGCCTGGTATATATGTACAGTAATGTTTGTTAGCACATCAGCAGTAGACCTGGTGAAGCAGAAGCCATATTGTTTGTCAGAGAGAAGGTTGTGAAATGCCTAACTATTTCAGCATTGATAATAGTCTCGAATACCTTGCCAAAAGAAGAGGCTAGTAGGGCAATAATTAGAGGAGTCGGAAGGCTCCCCAGAGTTCTCAAAAACAGGAACTACAGCAGACTTTTAACAAGCAGGAAGCAGTGAGGCAATAAATATAGATTTTTGAGAGAACTGGAGTCAGCTCAGGCATGTTTCTTTAGGATGATGACTGGAATTCCATTATCTCTGCTTGCCTTACTTTAGACAAAAAGAAACGTTGCATGAATAAAAAAAAATATAGTATAAAATGGAACTATTCTAAAAAATAAAACTGATTAATTTTGTAGTGAGTCCCAATTAAAAAAAAAATCTGTTCAAATAAGGCATTTGCACTTTCCTTTAAAACCCTTATTCTTCTTTTTTTCTCTATACTTCTCTCCCAAGTAATGAGAAGATGCCCCGAAAATAGTGTAGTATAGTGTAGTATAGTGTTAGAATTTACTTTACTGGAAACTTTGGAATAAAATGAACTGTAGTGAAAGGCTATAAAAAAATATATTTTTATTTATTTATTTATTTTTTGAGTGTTCTTTGGTATTCAGTGTAGCAAAATGTTTGTTAATAAGGTGGATATTGGTAACAGTCTGGAGTAAATGTCTTTCAGTTCAGCAGTGAATACTTTGGAGTTGGACCATAAGAAGTTTTCAGTTGCATAAGCAGCAATCTTTCTTTTAAACATGTTTCATTAAAAATGACCAGCAAGAAAGATTTTATTAATTTTTGGAACATTTTTATATTTCTTATCTTCAGCCAAAAAAATGTTCTATAATTTTTTACTTTCCAAGTGCTTTCAGCCACTTCACTGGCCACTTTCAAGGATGTTATTTTATCCTCACACTCTTTATTTCCAGCTAAAATGAAATGTGTAAGAATACTGGAAAATAAAATCAAAAATTAATAAAATTTTCCTTGTCAGTTGTTTCTTTACAGTATGTGAGATACTGTATACAAATATAAAAGTGGACACTGAGGTCAACACCCAGCAGTGATAGCCTGTTTTAAGCTTGAACACAATATTCAGGTCATGTCTGACAATTAGCACGCACAGCTGACTTTGAATTCTCGAATTCAGGCTCAAGATCCCAGTCTGCCCTGCTGTTTAAACATGGCTCAAAGATTGTGTTCAAGCATGAAACGGACTGTCAGTATTCATGCTGTTAATATTAACTACAGTTGTTAGCTCTTTCTTTTTAATTTCTCTACAGTTTGGAAATCATTTTATAGCTTAAATCACTGTAGAGTATAGCTTAATCTGCAAATTTTGAAATATAGGCCATGATTTTAAGGTCTAACTTGAAAACTTAAAATCTACCAGTCAAAATGTCAGTACACTTATATATATATAGAGAGAGAGATAGAGAGACAGCCTATTTCTCTGATGAGCTGTTAAGTGAAACCATGGTCGGTTGTTGGCTCTTGCTTAGATTTTCTGTCTTTGTTTGCTCTACTTTCGTATTGAGCACTTTAGTGTTAGGGTTTTCGTCTTGGGGTTTTTTCTTTCTTACGAGTGCTTGACTTTTTGTTCAGGTACTTCATTTGTTTCTTTTTTTGCTTCCCCTTATTTTCCCTACGAGTTTGTTCTTGGTGGGTTATACAAGACAATTTAAATTATAGCTTGATTAATACTAGTTTTGGTAGAGTTAATTCTCTTACTATTGGTATTGTTGTTGCTATAGTTAATATATTATATATATATTTTGTGACAGCTTGATCGTCACCTGGAATTTAAACATAAGAACTTTACACTTAGATACTTGCTACACAGGGTTACGATAATGAGGCACATCATGAGTATGAAATTCACTGGTAATGTCATGTAAAACTAGACTGCTAAGTATTATCCTTCAATAGGTGTCCATACACATTTACGTATGTCAAAGAGAAGATCAACAAAAAACACATAAAAGAGGTTAAAAGTCTGACAAACTATTAATAATGGAATTAATATTTGCTAGCAATTCTTTCAATTTGTGATATTGATATACATTGGTTTCTATTTAAGTGAGGCACATCAGGACCATGAATTTTGGTCTCTGTAAGCAGTCATTCCATTTTGGATTTGCATAAAAAGAGGCAAATATTACAATGTTAATTCTGCTAAGTGCTTATTCTTTCTAAATGATGTACCATTTAACCTAAGTCCACTGTAGTTGGAATTTTTATTTCTTTGCTTTTAAAAATCTAATGAAAATAAATGTAAAGCTTGTATATGGAAAACAAGTAAAAACCATTTCTTGAATTTATTCTTGTTTTTGTTATCTTGTGATTTTGAACTCTTTTACTAAGTTTCTTGGTTCACTCTAGTTTTTTTTTTTTTTAAACATTTCATTCCATTACTAGGTGTGAGAGAATACAAGAAAAAAAAACTATTAAGGAGAGAAAACAATAAAAGAACAGGAATTAAAGCAAAAGATAACAATTGACACTGAATTTAAATTTTTGAAGATCAAAGTTGACAGAGAAGCAAAAAGCTAGAAGAGTGTTCTACAAGTGGGAAATGTGATAGAAGAAATTATTAGCATAGAACTAATGGTTACATCTAGCTTTACTCTGGTCAGATAGTTGTTCTTGTATTTAATGCCATGTTTATGATGTTTCAGCCATTGTATGCTCTGACCTTCTTCAGGTGCTAGGAATTTTGAACCAAACTCTTTATTTCAATAACTGGGCACAGTAGATATAGGTGTTGGTTAATTCCAGTTATTTAACCTGAAGAGTTGTAAATTCAATACCTGGCTATAGCAGTGGTGGACAAATAACTTAGAGAATTGCGTTAAAGGGAGATAGCCTTATTTTTTTAATTTTTTTTTTTAATCATATCACTCCAAGCAAGGCGGTAACGCCACTGATGTGCAGGGGACTACATAAGAGTGAAGAGATTGGAAAAGAGAAAACTGGAAACCGCATCCTAAACAGGAAACAAAGGATGAGCCTCTTCACCTGTTCAATAGATGTGGGTGGAGTGTGAACCGGACGATAGTTTAGTCTATCTACTCCAATATTATAACATCTGGAAGTGGCATTGCCCATGGAATGAGAATTATATACACCAGTGATTGAAATAAAGGGTTTGGTTAAAAATTCTTAGTATATGAAGGACAGAGCATATAATGGCCAAAATGTAAACGTGCCAAGAAAGATGAGGATAACAGTTTGAACAGTGTGAATAATATAAATACTACCTCATCTCAGAAGTATAGACAAATACTGTAAAATGAGACCTTGCCTGACTAATGTAGTACTACATTTAAATTCATAAAGTCTAAGTGTCATAGAGGCAAGTTCATCTGAACTACAAAAGTATTTATATAAAATGGACAGGGAAGCTGTTATGACAGTGAGGAAGTGACTGAAACTGAGATGCCAAGTCAGGACCAATACCATTGCAGATTCTTTGGATTTTAACAAGAATCTCTAAATATATAGCAGAATTGCCTGATATAATCTATACTAATTTACCAGATCTGGTGTAGAATGTTAGTAAATTAATATTTTGTGCATGTGCATTGTTTTTGGCATTATCTGTATTTTTAGTTTTCATGCTGTTATTGATTTTTGTAATTTATGTGAAAATGTCTGTGGTTCTTCTTGACTCATTTGTTATTGTTTCATCTGGCAACATTTGCAAAAGTAACCTTTACTTACTAAGTCACAAGTCAAATTATTTATGGTATGTACATGTCAAGAAAAGCAGTCTGAGCATTCTACACCAAACACATTTTTTAAAGAACTTCCTGAATGATTTAAAATGTATTCATCGAAAGAAGAAAAGTTCAAAGAGGATATTCAGCTGAAATAAAAAATTAATGTAAAATTGTTCAGTAAGTTGTCATATCTATGCCATGATCATCCATGTCCTACAAGCAGACATAGCAATAAAATGAATAAAAAGTAAATGATTATCTGTTCCCAAGGAGAGAGGAAAACCGATTGTCTTTTAAGTAGATAATCACTTTAAATTCTTTTTCTACAGCTGTCAGACAAAAGAAAAATGTCTTTCTGGATTAATTTTCATACACATTAACTGAAAAATTATACTATATGTTGAATAGATTTTGGATTAATCAAATATAGGTATGTATATTGTAAGGCTGATTTTTATAAAAGATAGTTTTATACCAGTTCCCAATCTTCTTGGGTCAGTGGTTTTCTTTTTTTATGTATGAAAATATATTTTTATTTAAAGTATTTGTTAATTTTTCATGCTGGTCTCACATGATAGTTTTATGAACTTCTTGACAAGTTTAAATCAGTTTTCTGAATAAGATATTTTGTTTATTAAAATGCTAATTTTGAAAAGTGGATTGCATTGAGAATTTTCCACCTCCTTTTGAATAATATTGTTGACAAAAGAATCTCTTTATTAATCCATATTGTCTATATTTATCATATTTAATCACATTTCTCTATTTTTCACAAAAAATGGCTCAAAAATATATCTCAGGTGTTTTTTGCAAAGTTGAAAATAGACTGTTTTAGATGTCATCAAATAATTCATTTATGTAAGTTATACAAGTAACTTACACACACACACACACACACACAAGGCCATGGTAATATCACAGTCTATGAGAGATTGGGCAACTGAACATAGGAAGAATTTTAGTCATTGTAAGTTTTATTTTTTTCTCCAGGCTGCCACATCTTCCACAAGTAGGCATGGCTGCTAGGGAGTTAATGTTTTTATTGAGCCACCATTTCTAAATAAATTGCCAACCAAAGATGAAAAGCTTTTTCTTGACTCCTAGCATACCCAACTACTTTTGAATTCAGTTATCTCCTAGACTGGTTGCCAACCAAAACTAGATAGACCATCCTGCCCTGTTTAGACCATAGCTGGCATGAGAAGAGAGGTTCATAATTTTCAGAAGGGTATTTGTACAAAAGTGAACATAACAAACTTGAATTTGAACTTGAACTTGGTTTGCTTATTTCTTTTTTTGCACCACAAACCATTTCACTACTCAAACATTCAAGTAACTTACATTCAGTCAGGTAAGTGCCATATGTCATACATGCTAGTGATTATGTCTCTTTCGATCCATGACTCACTAGGCAGATTTTCCTGCAGTAGGTTACCATTTCTTTCTATAGTAGATTAGCTGCCAACCAAGGCTATAGAACCCAATCTGTCCTGCTATTCAATACATAGCTGGCGGGAGAAGAGATTGATTTATACCTCTCCGAAGGGCATTTGTGCATAAGTGAATGCAGCAAATTCAACTGAAATTCAAACTGTGCTCTCTGATTTCTCATTCCGAGCCCCGTATCCATTACACTGCAACATGTGACTTACATTAAGAAGAATACATCTTTTATATAGTTTTGTTTCTTAAGACATTATGTTAGCATTACAAAATTGGTTTTTAATTTTTTTTTCCCCTCACATTAGTAATTTATTGATATTTATATTTAATAATGTTTATACTAAATTCAAATCTAGGTGATAATTAACCCTTTGAGTTTTAATTAGATATATATGTCCATAGAAAATATTTTAAATAACAGTTCATTTTTTGATATAATCCAAATTGTTATATAATATTGTTGGGACAGTTTTGTTCCACCACTAAAAAATTACTTTGTTTTAAAAGACCTTGAATTTATATTGCTAAGTAAAAAATCTTTTAAAATTGTTTGTCAAGAAAAACTTAAAAATATCTGTTTTTAATTTTCTAAAATAAATTAGATTCAAATTATAGCAGATGTTTTTAGAACATGTTCTATTAATCAATCAGTTTCAGACAAGATTAAAATACAATACAACCTGAATGGGTACCAACCATGGCGTTCTATACTACTTAATATAGAACGCCATGGTACCAACTTAAAAACATGGCAAGATATTAAAAAAAAAAAAAATGCACAAATATCAAATTATTAATCTGCAAAGTTTGAATAGTTATTAAGCTATTTGACGGTTTATAATCTTTAATACTTTAGAATAGAGTCAAGTATTTCTCTGCTAAATATTTATGTTTAATATTACATCATATAAATATAAATGAAAGACAATGTATGAACACTCAAGCTATTTAGTTTGTTCTTCAAATTTTTAACTTGAAATTATATATATATATATATATATATATATATATATATATATATAACAATCTTTTTATCTACAGTAAATAAAAGTTAATTGATCAAGTAGACTGTTTTTATGATTTACTAATCATTTAACTACATTGGATTAAAATATTTCTTGGGTTAATTTTATTCTAGTGGAAAAAAAAAAGAAAAATATTGCACAATCAATGACAATCTGTGATATCATGCTGGCAAAATATCTCAAAAGTTACACAAAAACAGTCATTTCTTTTAATGCCATCATCAATATGTATTAATGGTGATCTGATTTATTGCTAGAATAAAAACAAAAAGAGGAAGTAACAAAATTTTTTGAATATCTTGCCATGCCACTCTCAAGTGATTAAGGAAAAAAAACATTAGTATAAAAAAACTGCTTCTGTTTACTGAAATTACTTTGCTAATTAAAAAGAATCATTTATTTATTTAAGCAAAGATGAATTTTAAAACTATCTAAATATAAACACCAAATAAATTACTAAGATGACTTTCTTTCTTTTACAGAGATCAGTTAAAGACTTCATTCCAAAATGCGGCAACTGAAAGGCAAATTGAAAAAAGAAAGTAAAAAGGAGAAGAGAGAGCGCAAGAAAGAGTTTCTGGAAAACAAACAGAAAGTCTTCAGTGTGGTGCTGCCAACCGTGGCAGTAATAACTGCTCTTATCATCTGTTACATTCTTTACATGACCAGATTTTAACACGGCAGTAGTTATCTTCCCTTTCCAAGCAGGGATGACGCTTTTTTTCGTTTTTCTTCCTCCATGAAATTTTCACTTCGAATTTTAAGATATCTATAATATCAGATGGAGGAGCTAAAGAGAAAAGTATTTTTTAAACTTTGAATTTTTCTGGAGATAACACTAAGAAAAATATAATAAAAACATTTTATATTATAAGTTGCTAATTAATTTTTCAAGGATGTTGGTAAGTGGTGTTGGCTATTGAACTTAATCAAGGATGATTCTATTTTTGTACCTATTTGGAGGGGGGTTACTATTTTTATGTTTTGTTGTATTTTATTCAAACATTACAATCTATAATGAACGGTTTGGATGTATTTTTCTATGGAAATGGGTAACACAAATTAAACACAGCAAAAAGAACATTTCAGCCTATGAAAGCATTGAGCATCTTTTAAAAATAAGATAGAGAGATTATTACTTATCAAGCTTAGCCTATAGCCACAATGGCTTCCATAAGTAACCTACCAATCATTAATTATATTAGGTGCCACATGCATAAGAAAAAGAATGTACTTTTTTTTATTTATTAATCTGACAGATTTTTATTACTTAAACATTAGTTTTAATGAATACTGTTGTATTTCAGTAGACACCATTTATTTATTTATTAAACAGTATGTTTTTTATTTACCAAGCTGAATACTCAATAAATCTTATTAGAGAATGCATATTTTTCTCTAATAAGTAAATGGAGCTTTTACTCAAATAGGAGTATCCACTGAAAAACAATTATGGTGTGAAATGGCATCCTTAAAGAAAGAAAAAAGGAGTTTCTTTCTTGGAATGATTTTTAAAGATGTTTGATATATCCAAGCAAATCATGAGAAAATTTTGTTTAACTTATCAGATATGATCAAATATTCCAAAATGTCTGGGTGTAACTCCTCATTTAAGAATTACTAAAGAGATTTACACTGATATAATGGGTTCCAATATCTGGCCTCTAAAAACAATCAAGAATTTGCTTTTATCTGAAGCTCCTTTTAACTGTTATATAGTATTTTATCATCTGGCCATGTTTGTGGCTCTCCACAGCATGACAATTGATTAAAATCTCAGTTTTACTTTTTTTTTTTTTTAAGTTGAAAAAATGAAAGTAACAAGTTTAAACTATAACCTTATAATCCTACAATTACTCAAATGAAAACTAAATAAGAAAAAAAAGTTTTTTTTTTTTTAAAGAATACATTGATTCTTTTTTTTTTTTTAAATCAATTTCTGTATCTTTATCAAGTACTCAAATGTCTATACACTGTAGCCTTTCTCAGGTAACTGATGTATTCAGAAATATTCTGGGGAGATCAAGTGGAGCCTCCTTATTGTATCCACTAAAGCATGTTCTCATTTCTAGTCATATAAATAGATTAATATTCTGTTATTGTGTTGTATTTATCTTTGTTTAGAGGCATCGAGTAAATCTTTAACCCTTTTTTTTTGTGTGTGTGTGTATAAGCAAGAAATTAAACTCTACAAGGAAAAGTTTCTTTCAAATCATGAAAGTTTAAAATTTTAATAGGCAGTTTTGTAAAATAGATTTTTTTTTTTAATTAATATCAAGTTAGTAAATTGGCCAAGGGTAACCGAAAGACTCTCCTTTTCTTTCCCTACTACATGTTATCAAGTTAATACATATGCCAAAATTACATTTATTTTTTTTTTAATGGAAATTCTTATAAATTTCTGGAGTCAAAAGAAAAAAAAATAATCTGCTGCAGTAATTTAATACTCCTCTAAAAATTATCTATTGCACATATGATGGGAAGTTGAATCATAAATTTATTGCACATATGATGGGAAGTTGAATCATAAATTTCTGGTTTACTACAAATGTTTCAAATCTGCCAATAGTTCACATCCCTTATGAACAAGCTTTCATGGAATTGATTGTATGGGCTATGGATGTTACAGTGAACTAGGCATTTTATTTAAGCATTAAAATTTAACATTTTATTTTGATTGATCTGCTACATATTTTTCTAAAAACTAAAATTATATTTTTAAAGTCATTTTTACACTTGAAAATGATGAATTTGTATACAATATACATAATCTGTAAAACATCAGCCTTTGAACCAAAACAAAAAAGCTGTATTCAATAAAATATATTTTTCTGGTATTTGCTGTGTTTGTGAACTTATATCATTTATATGAACATTTTTAATATGAATTTTAATTTATATAACAGGGCAATGAAACTTTGCGACACAACATTTAAGAGCAACATTTCCATTGTATAGATGAAGAGCATCTGAAAAATAATGTACATTTATTAATCCAAATTTTTTTATATCCTTTCACCCCCAAACAAGTAAATAAAGCAACTAAGACACAAGGGGTTGCTGAGTGTAAAACCAAAATATTAAGGAGAAAGAGAACGCCTTGTTTCTTGTTTAGGAAGGGGTTCCCGGTTCATCTCCCTTCTCCTTCAGTCTTAGTGTCTGAAAGCTCTTTGCAGTTATTGAGTATGGTGGCAACATCTCTTCATTCTGAGGGTACTAGGTTGGTAGTTTCCTGGTTGCTGCTTCCGACTGGTAGTTAAGAGCCCAAACTCATGCGTAGCATCTTGAGAGGCTGCTCTGATCAACAGTTGAATAATATCAGGGTTCCTGTAGTGCCATATTGCGCATGGACGGGTGTCCCTACATGAGCCTCCTGTGGGCAACCCCAAAGCCACATTACGTTGCAGACTGCACCAGTCTTTATCCTTCACATGCTGCAAACAGTGACCGACTGATTCTACTCTAGACCTCTCTCTCTAACTAAATCACTATGAAAACAAGCAAACAAAATAGCAAAACTAAACCAGCTCGTCAAAAAACGCCCAAACCTGTCTGCGTCTCCTTCACAAACATGAGGTATCTGCACTAACTTTTACAGCATAGAATCATTCCTTCAAACTAACTCACCTGATATCTTAGCCCTATGTAAAACTAACCTTGACCTTTCTATCCTCTCTTTTGAGTTCTGGTTACCTTCTCTTCAGGAAGGACTCCAATGTCCATATGCATGGGCTTGGTGCTTATGTCGGCGAACACCTCCCTCTAGCTAGGGTGACATCTCTTGAATCCCTGGATCATTCTTTCATGTGCTGCCATCTCTCACTTCTAAGCTCAGTTAGCTATCACTTCTTTCTCTACCGCACCCCCTCCTCCTGACTGTTCAGTACTTGATAGCATCTCTAACAATATCGACAAGGCCATTTCTTCTCATCCATCTGCTCATATATTTGTGTTTGGTGACTTTAATGCCCAACACACCAAGTGGCTGGAAAACTGTCACCAACCTTGTTGGTGTCCACACCATGAATTTTTCAATCACCCAATCTCTTACGCAAATGGTGGCCTTCCCCACACATTTCTCCAATAACCCTAACAAAAGGGACTCACTACTAGACCTCTGCCCTCTTGGAAACTCTGACCATGCTGTAGTTTTCGTCAACATCACATTCTACTGCCACTCTACCCAAGATACCCAAACCAGCAGAATATCCTACTGCTACCAAAGAACAGACTGGGATTCGTTTTGAGACTTCCTGTGTGGCGTCTCTTGGAACAACGTTTTTAGTCTTCCCGTCAAAGACTGTGCATCCGAAGTCTCCTCCTGGGTTAAGGCTGGCATCGATACTTTCATCCCTGCCAGGAAATTTCAGCTTAAATCCTATTCATCTCCTTGGTTCTTGCCCGCTCGCTCAGCCGCCATCATTTCTTCTGGCTCTATCGAAACTATGCGTCGGACAAAACAGGTGCCTTTTCACCTAAGACTACTGGTGTCTCTAAAAACGTGCTTAACAAGAGTAAGACCTCAATACCCACCCACCAATCAATGAATTTGATGTCCTCACTTCCTCAGCGGACAAGGCTGAATGCTTTGCTTGCAGATTCTCAACCAATTCGAGACTGGATTCGTCTGGAGTTTCTACACCCGACTTCCCACCTAGAACTGAGGCTGAACTGAATGACATCCACATTATTCCCTTGCTGGTCTCTAACATAATCTCAAAACTTGACCCTCACAAAGCGAGCAAAGGGGACGGAATCCCAATCATAGTCTTGAAGAAATGTGCCCCTGAACTCTCCTCTGTCCTCTCTAAGCTCTACAACTTCTGCCTATCTGCTTCCTGCCTATTGGAAGTCTAACTGTAGTTCCTATATTTAATACTGGAGAACCCTTAGACTCCACAAATTATCGCCCTATCAGCCTTCTTCCGATCTTTGGCAAAGTGTTCGAAGCCATTATCAACACCGAGGTGGTTCAGCATCTCACAGCCCACAGGCTCCTCTCGGACAAACAGTATGGTTTCCATTTCACCTGGTCTACTACTGATATGCTAACAATCATCACAGAGTATATATACCAGGTTCTCGACAAGAATAGTGAAGCCCGAACCGTTGCCTGGGATATCTCCAAAGAGTTCGAGTCTGGCATGATGGCCTCCTATGCAAACTGCGGAGCTATGGTATAACTGGACATTTGTTTGACCTAATCCAGTCATTCCTCTCTAACCGCACATTGAAGGTAGTATTAAACGGACATGCCTTCCCAAAACTACCATACAAATGCGGATGTCCTTCAAGGCTCTATCCTAGGTCCTACACTCTTTCTGATGTACATTAATGATCTCCCCGATGCCATAAGATCCCAAGTAGGCATGTACACTGATGACACCACAGTTTACTCTCACCTCGATCAAAAATCTGGTGTGGGCGACAAAGTGAACCTCGCTGCCAAGCTTGAAAAAAACCTCCAATCCATAGTGGACTGGGATAAGAAATGGCTCATAAATTTTAATGCTTCCAAAACAAAGCTGCTATCAATTAACCACCATAGACAATTGCACCTACCTCCCATTAGCATGGAAGAGGCTTGCCTCCCAGAGAATAAAACACTATGCCTCCTTGGCCTCACATTCTCGGTGGACCTCAAGTGGAATGACTATATCGAATCCATTGCTAAATCCGCTGCTATGAAAGTCTGTACTCTGTGCAGTGCCCAGAAGTTTTTCCCGTCTGAATCTATCCTGCACATATATAAATCTACCATCTGCCCATGTATTGAATACTGCTGCCACATCTGGTTGGGTGCCCCTGCTATCCTCCTCAGGGTTCTTGACAAAATACAATGGAGAATCTGTAATGTGATCGATACCGACTTGGCTTACTGGCCTTAGTCATTCTCTCACCGGCGTGACGTGGCTTCCCTGTGCCTCTCCTGTAAATACTTTCATGGCTTCTGCTCCAATGAACTTCGATCACTGATGCCCTCTAAGTACGAATTTGCACGAGATACTAGATTAGCAACTAGGTCCCACCTTTTTACAGTGAAACCGATAAAATGTAACCGCAATTTCTACTCCAACAGCTTCTTTTCTCACACTTCCGGTCTGTGGAATTCCCTTCCACATACTTGCTTCCCCTACAGCTACAATCTCCAGGAGTTTAAATCTAAGGTCAATAGACACCAACTAACACAATAACTCACATCCAGTCTCTCAAACACTCTTTCCATCTACCCATCTACCACCCTCCTGCTGACATTTCCTATATCTAACCACTCTTTCTCATCACTTTCCCCTATGTAACCCCCTGCACAATAGTGACAGTGAAATGCCTTGACAAAAGATAATGATTGGCATTAAATTTTTGAAGATCAAACTTGACTGGAAAGCAAGAAAAGAAGCCAGAAGAAAGTTCCACGGGCAAGAAGTGCATGAGAAGAAACTGTTAGCCAAGAACTTCTGGTTACATCTAGCCATTTCAATTGTAAAACTGCTTGGGTGATCATGTCTCAAAAGAGACATGACTGTCTGGGCAGAAGATTTTCCTGAAGTAGCTTGCCATTATTTTCAGCAGTAGACTAGTTGCCAACCAAAGCTATAGAACCTAATCTGTTCTATTTAATTCATAGTTGGAGGGAGAAGAGATGGATTAATATTATTCCTAAAAGTATTTGCACATCAGTGAATTCAACTGGAATTCGAACTCAGCTCTGATTTCTCTTTCCAAGCCAATATCTACTGCAGCACAATGCACATCTAAAATCTAATACTGCACTTAAATTCACAAAACTAGGTACCAAAGAGGAAAGCTTATTAGAATGTTTATTACAAAACAAATATGTATACTTTACCAGCACAACTCAATTTTTTCACATAGAATTAAATCAACTTGATGGCAACTGAGTTTTTTTAAATATTGTCATTGAAGAATGTGGAGTCAAGTGACACATGAAACAGTAGCATTATTGGTTTGCAGTTTCTTCCCAGTATGCGAAAGCACAAGATAAACTAAAGCATTTAAGTCAAGACTGAAGTGGATGCAGTAAAACATTACAACCATCTTACCAGAGCAACATTTCATGTTGTCTTACTAATTAATGCATAGCTGGGGGAGAAGAGGTGGATTCAAACCTTTCTCAAGGGTATTTGCACATAAGTGAATATAATGAACCCAACTGGAAGTGGAACAATTCTGAGCCATTATCTATTACACCACCTCCACATCCAAACTTACAGCAGCTGGTATTCCCAAGCAGTTGTCTATATCAGTACTGATCAGGCTCTATGTTGCTTAACTTGTGTTCATATGAGAACCAATATTCCAACATGATATGGCCATAATCCTCCTCCCTCTCCAATAATATCATCAGAGTCAAACATGAGTAACATCAATATGCAGAGGGATTAGGGTTTTGCTTTTTAATAAAGCATGAAGGTAATACTATACAATTTGAGTGATGTGCAGGCTTCATTTTTTTTCATCAATGTACAAGATTGACAACAATAAAACAAAGATATTTTGTATATGATTATATATAGTTTATTTATATTTTTGTTAATAAATTAAGTAGATCATTTGTGTTACATTCTTCTATGTGCCATGTCCCTTCAGGACATAGGTGATAATGGCTGTCTACAATTTCTTTTCAAGTGTAATTCTTGAAAAATCATGAATTTAATGCATGTCAGCAAACATGATTAGGGAAAGATTTCTAAATTTAACTTATATAATGTTTATATAATCATTTGACATATACAAAACTATCAACAAAAACAAAATATTAAACGTAATTCTGAGAAGAGTAACAGTCTTTATGATTCAGTGAATTGTTTAAATCAATGTCAGATGTGTTTTGTTTATTTTTGCTAACTACTGTATTCTCTTGATGACCTGAAAACATCTATAACACCTAATAGAAAATGAGTCTTAAAATGAATTACAGTTATAAATGGTTTGAAAAATTCATTCTGATGATTCATGTAGCAGAAATTTTAGTTATTCACTACAGAACTATAGAATTGTAATAATGAAAATTTCTGTCATCTGCATACTGTCTGTTAATGGGGTAATCATAACAAAAATTTATTTTATAAAAATATCAGTATTCTGGGAGGTGTAATAGTTAGAAAGGGAGTTCTGTAGACAATTACTATGATAGCGAGTTCAAGTCTCACTAGATATGCCAAACATGTCATCCAAGATAATCTTGACAAATAATCAAAACAGTGACATTTATAACTCATGATAAAAAGATTTTGTTATTCTCTTTTGTCCATTAAATTTTGCACATTATTTGATGGTAACAAAACAAAAAGATTTTTTTCTTTTTAAATTTAGATTTTTGATCAGTTCGTCCCCCTTCCCATGTATGTGTGAAATTAAAAAAAAAGTGAAGTTATAGCTGAATTATGAAAAACTGGAAAATTTAAGGCATAAATTCAAGAGTAATTTTTCAGTTATTCGGACTATTGACCTCACCTTGGTTGCCAATAGTGTGATGTTTTGACTTGTACGCTTTGGCCTTCTTCAGGTGCTAGGAATTTTGAACCAAACCCTTTATTATATCATTGTCATTCCTTGTGCAAATTCTCTTTTGGTAGTCATGAGTTATCTTCCTCTAACCTATAAGTTACTTGTTCACCACTGCTATAGCCTGGTATTGAACTCACTTTTTGGGTCAAAACTAACCAATGTCTATGTCTACAACATCTATATCCATGTGTCCTTAACGACAACAACAACTGAATTTCTGGAACTTATAAACCTAATGTTCAGTAAATGTTTTTTTTACCAGAGTTCATATTGCAATTTCTGATGTTAATGTTTTTTTGTTTTTTTTATATGTTAATGATTTTCTCTGGTACATCCCCCCCCCACACACACACACACACCAAAATTCATATTGGAATTTTTCTCTGGCACTCCATATTACTGGTTAGTTCCAGTGACTTCACCCAAAGAGTTGTGAGTTCAATAACAGGCTACAGCAGTGATGGACAAGTAACTTAGAGAGTTGGGTCAGAGGGAGAGAACTCATGACTACCAAAGGCTTCACATGAAGAATGAGAATGATATACCCCAATGATCGTAATAAAGAGTTCGGTTTGAAATTCTTAGCACCTGAAGAAGGCTGGAGCATACAACCACCGAAATGTCATACAAATGTCAACAAAGATGAGGAAAATAGTCCGAATAATGTAAATAGTATAAATACTACCTCATCTCAGAAATATAGACAAATAATTTTTAAATATTTCAAACAATTTTTATTAAGAATATGTTAATGCATTTTAAAAGAAACTTTCATATATACCAATTTTATTTTTTAGACATCATTATTGTAAAATAATTTTAAATATATAATTATTAGTATATATTATGGAATAATTAATTGATAATTTCTTGTCAGTTATTCTTATTTTAATGATAATCTTACAATAAAAATTTAAATTCTTTTTTTTTTAACACCAAATTGTAATTTGGTTTTCTTCCCTACTGACTCATATACCTACAGTTTGAATTCAGCTCAGTACATGCTAAATCTTCAAGAGTTCCAGCTTATCTTCTTTCGTGTCATGCTGATATTTCTAGAACCAATGCCCAAATATCTGTGAAAGGGACATAATGCTAATTACATGACTGTCACAATATACATCAGAAATCTTTACACTCAATTCTCTAAATGTTATTAGTGAATTCAGTCTATGTTTCTTACAATACGGCGACAGTATGTGGACTTAATTTCATCCAATGCTTTCTCCAATTCTTTGGTCAGCTGCAATAAATTACCAGGATCAGTTTGCAGAATATGGGTGCTTTTTTCATGGTCCTCCTCTAAATGGAGCTTTAACACAATATTTGGTGTTATCTGGTGTCGAAGAGACCGGCTGGCGACCTATAAAAAGAAAATTTATTAGTTTGTTTTTTTTTATATTAGAAGATACCATCTTCAATTTTTTTTAAATTAAGACAATCTTGGAATGGGTCACTTTATAATGTTGCATTAGTTTACCCTCTGTAATTTAAACATTAGCAAACACCTTAATTTTTCAGAATTTTTTTTGTTATGACTATGCATCTACAAAATTAAAACCCGTTTCAACTGAACAATATAAATGAATTAAAATGAATTGTTAATGAACTTAAAAAATTTCTTTTACTGTAAAAAATAAGAATATTTAACTTTGCAACAATATTGATTCTATTTTTTGCATTAGCAGTTTTATCTATACAATTAACTCTTATAAAAGAGAGAATTCTGGTTTTAAAGCATTAAAATAATCACATCAAAAGAAATCTAAGGTAAAATAAAAGTAATAAATTATCAGCTTTATTTCTTCTGTTTTAGTAATGAGATATTTAGTTTTTGGCTTGAGCAATGTAACCAATGGATGTGCAAGAAGGTTAACATCTATTGGCATGAAAAGTAGATTTAGCAAGCCAAGTTCAAGTTACAGGCAGCCTATTTTATTGCACAAATATTCTTGTAAAAGGCATGAATCCATCATCTCTTCAAGTTATGGATTACATATGAGGGAAGTTGGTCTGTCTAATCACACATGGCAACCAGTCTAAGAGAAGAGAAACTAAAATTCAAGCCATTGACAAGGCAACAGAAAACCATTCTTTCCAAAGAAAGCGTGGTAATTAACAGATAATAAAGAAAAGAAAGGAATTTGTAAAGAGCCATGATTACTTACATCCTAAAAAGGCATGACATAGACAAACGCAGTCAGTAGGATATGTGAGTAATATAATGGTTACTGGCAAGGCAATTTTGTCCTTGTCTGTTGTATTCACTTACATACTAATGCTCTTGAAAAAGGCATGAATTGACTTCTCTCTCAGCCTTGGGTTAAATAGCAGAGTAAACTGGGATCACTACTCATAGGTGGTAGCCAGTATATAAGAAAGACAACTACTCTTACTACATTTCACAATTCCTAGGCAATAAAGAAATGAAATCCATAAAGAGTAATGATTGCATATATCCTGAAATATGGCATAAAGAAGTGAAAATGGAAAATAAGAAGCCTATATTGGAATATTTCATTAATATATATTTATATAAAGCATAATGTAACTTATTTATTATATATATATATATATATATATATATATATAATAAATAAAATAAAGTTACATTATACTCCTGCTGTCAAAAATGAGAACAAAATATTTGAGAGGATTATTAGCTGTTATCTCCCTGAGCATTTCTTAAAGACTGATATTAGTTGTAAGATTATATTACTATTACTTTAAAAAATAAATATTGCATCATAAGTTTAAGAATTATTATATTAAGAACATTCAATACCCTGTATTTGTTAAATTACTTATATATTTATTCATTGGTATGAGAAATTCTAATTTATTTCATATTTAGCTTAAAATTTCTGTTTATGAATGAGAATGTAACTTTCAAAATTGTAAGGAAATCATTTACAAATAAACTAGAGTTGTCTGATTTTTGTTTATCTTTGACTAGAGAGTATCACTGATTTCCCTAACAACTATTAATCAAACATGTTTTTTTTCTTTTAAATCCATTTGTCTATAATTTTATTATTTAATTTGAATTGCAGCAGGACAAAGAAAATGTGCGTCCTGTGATGGCCTACTGGGAACTCAACCATCATGTTGACACGTTCACCGCAAACGCATATATATGTGCAGCTGTAACACTGTAAATGTTCCTTATGCACACACATTAAACAGATATCGACGGACCCTAGATTTGAACCCAGGAATAGATATTTGGAAAATATCTCTGTGTGTATATATTGTTTCTTGTTCCCAGAAAAATCAACTTTTTTTCTTTTCTTAGGAGGGGATGAGAGAGAGAACAGATTTGAAAATCAAGAGCAAAACAGAGAAGAGATTGGCACTGGCACCGCTGACGAAAAATGCAGGAAGTGAAAGACATTGAAAAATCCTCTCTCTCTTCCACACGCTAATAACACAAAACCGCTTATAAGCAGGGGGAGCATAAAGACTGTATTCTCTTGAGCGACACAGACATAGTAGCAGCAAGTAATTTGTGGACTATGAAAAAAAGTTGGATTGTATTTTATTTTTAGTTCTTAGAGTTTTATTTTTTTTTTATTATTCTCTCTCTTTTGATGTACAGAGAATTATAATATAACTATTAGTCTACATAGACTAGCCTTCATTTCTGCCTTGTTATTTCTTGTTCTTGCCTATTTCCCTTTATTTCTTCATGTGCTCCCAACCACTCTTGTTTTCAGTAGTTGAGAAAAAAAAGAGCACAAAGATTATTCCCAGGTCTTTTACTTTTCTGAAATAAAAAATCACAGTGTGGCAGAGAGAGTGAAAGATCTTTGACTGATCATTTGACATCTTCGATCACCTGCGGCAGAACAGAAGTGAACAGCTGCAGACTCGGGTGCGAGTAACTTACAGCTAGTTAGCACAAGCAACATAATTTTGAAACCAGGAGGTGTAAGGGTGTCATACAGCTAAGCTATGTGAATGGTGGCAGAAATGTTCAAATGTATCTTTGTTGGACCTCAGGAGAACATAACTTCAAGAACATGTCCACAAGACTTTATAGCCATTCCAGACCATAAAAATTGATAGAAAATAGTACTACCTGACACTTTTGGGGTTTGGCCTAAATGTACCCCCATCCCATCATGAAGGCCATTGTCCGCACAGTAATACTGCAGGACGAAGATATTGACCATGCAGCAACAGCTTACACTGACAACATTTATGTCACTGAAGATATTGTGCCCACAATCTGTGTCAGGGCAAACTTGGCTCAATTTGGACTGGAATGCAAGGATCCAGAAAGGTTGGAGGACGGTGCATGGATGCTGGGATTGACTGTTGGAATGGAATGCAGTGAACTGTGGGAGAAGCAAGGAAGCAAGATCCCAGAAGCTCTTGACATCATTTCACAGCTGATCGTGTTCTTCTCGTGTGGGAGGCTTCTCAAACACTTCCCAGTGTGCAAGTGGCTACTTGTGGCATGTGGAATTATCAAGAGGAGAGCTAATGTGATCACGAAGAGTTGTGATGATGAAGTAAAGGACACCCTCCTCTAGCGTATGAGACAATGGATTCAGTGAAGCAGAATGATGCAGCTTGTGGGGATTAGTGTGTGGACAGTTGTGACCGTGAACATGATGTTTGTTACATCACCTGCAAACATTACCAACCAACTGACCAAATTGCCACAATGGTGCTTTTACGCAATGAAGAAAGAGAATGAACTCAGGCTTTTAATTGGTGCTGTCTACATAGATGAGCTGGACGCGAATCCAATCCTGTCAATTCACAGGAGTAGTAGGCACCCAGGAGTAGAGCACACCACTAACTTCGTCAAGAAAGTGTGATCAGCAATGACAAAAGCAGCAGTTATGTCAGCCATACGGGGGTGCAAAAAATGTCAATCAATAGACCCAGTACGAGTTCACTGGGAGAAGGGAAAGTTGGAGGTGAACAGGAATTGGCAAAGGATAGGAATGGACATAATGCATTACGGTTCACGCCATTTTTTAATCCTTACAGATTGCGGCCCGTTGCGCGTCACCATTTGAAAACAATTGCCAAGGTAAGACTCAGTGTGATTTGACAGCTGGAGATGGTGTTCTTTGAGCATGGCCCACCGTGTGAGCTCTTTATTGACAATGACACAGCCTTTTGCAGCAACTTTTGCACAGGAGTGGGAAATAAGCCTGTGATTTCGCTGTGCATATGCTCCAGCCAAAAGTGGCATAGCAGAGCGATATCACCGTTCAGTGAAACAAATTGCAACCAGGATGCACTGCTCCATCCAGGAGGCTGTCTACTGGCACAATGTGACCCAAAAAGATGAACACTCATACTTGACCACACCAGCCAATGCGATCTCTGCAGAGTTGATGTACCACAAAGTTCAGTAGGGGTCAGGTAATAAACATAAGTAGCCCACAGACCTGTATAGTGAATGGAATGGCCTGCCATGTGAAAGACATGTGCCCACACCACAGTGTCAGCACCCCAAAAGAAGACTCCAACAGTATATCTATAGAAAGTGAGTCGGAGAGTCTGTTACATGACAACAAAAATTCGAAGTCAAACAGTTCACCTGAAGAGGAAGCAGAATCACACTCCACTCCCTGCCATTGCGAAGAAGCACCCGGCAAAGACTATCACCACCCAGTTGTCACTTTTGTGATCAGGAGATCAGGGAGGAATGTGGAGAATTACCTCGAAGATCTGAGAGAACTAGAGTAGAGTAGCGTAAATGTACTAACAGATTGTTAGTGAAGCAGACCATCCGAGCATTGGCAGTGGAATGACGAGGCACATGCGTCAGTAAGTCAGATTTCAAAATTAAAAACACACGAAAATCAAAAAAATTAAAAAATGATGCAGTTGAAATTTGTGCATTCAGAGCAGTTCACATTGACATAGGTAAACCCAGGATCATTTTGCGAGGGTGTTTCCAGTGCCTGTGCTAAAGAATCCCAGATTTTCTGTTGCAATTTTTCAATAAGAGTAAATAGGCTCTTAACTCATCCCCTTCCATTGAACAGAAGTTGGTTTGGTTTGTTTTATGGCATATCAACCTCAATGGGTTATTTAATGCTGACAAGATTTTTACAAAAGATTTGTATGAATAGAATATTCTTTGTAAGAAATCGGTTTGTAAATAGAGTTTTAGATCATATTTTATCTATGTATTTTTGTAAAGAGAGCTTTTAACAAGAGTCAAATGCATTGCTGCTAATATTTGTCTTTCTTCAAAAAAGGTATTCCTGGAAATTTTCATTTTTTTTTTGGTGTGTTTTCTCTCTCAAAAATGTCTTTTCTGGAAATATTTATTTTTCAAAATGTAATATATTTTCTTGTAGAAAAAACAAAAAAAAGCACACACCCCAATACAAAATAACATACATTAAATTAAGGAGAAACCAACCCCAAAACAAAACAACACCTACCAACCCCTAAACCAAAGGTGCCATTAGCACCAGCCCTTTCAAGATTAATAGATTAACCTATCATGAACTCTGCCAAAAACAAACACTTAACCCCAATACCAGTAAAAACGTCAATGGAACTCAAAATACAGACCAACCCCTCTTACACCCGAAAATAACAAATCCAACACAAATAAACGGTCTTTTCAACTGGATAATTCTTATTTCTAAAAAAATCACCTGAGGATGAAGCCAAAACATAATGGGCTGGCTTTGAAACATGAGAATTTTTTCGTGTAGTCATACTATGAATTTAAAAACATTGTAACAACCAATACAGTATAACGCTCTACATTTGTATCAAGCACACTTTATAAAAGTAAATGCATGAACAAAAAGGTTAATAAACCTACGAGTTCAACAACTTAGTTACAATATATATATATACTCAATTGGAGTAGATAGACTAAACTATCACCCGGTTCACACTCCACCCACATCTATTGAACAGGTGAAGAGGCTCATCCCTTGTTTCCTGTTTAGGATGTGGTTTCCGGCCTTCTCTTTTCCATTCTTTTTACCCTTACGTAGCCCCCTGCGCATCAGTGGCGTTACCGCCTTGCTTGGGGTGATATGATTTAAAAAAAAAAAAAAAAAAAAATTATTATATATATATATATATATATATATATATACACACACACATACACACACACACCAGGCTCTTGATAAGAACAGCAAAACTTGAGCTGTTACTCTTGATATCCCGACAGGATTTGGCATGCTGGCCCTCAGTGCAAGCTCCAGAGCTTCAGTATTTCTGGACGATTGTTTCATTAATCCAATCATTCTTATCAAATTGTGAAATGAAGGTTGTTTTGAATGGGCAATCCTCCAGATTCTTTCATATGAACGTGGCAATCCCGCAAGATTATTCTAGGTCCTATGCTTTTTCTGATCTTTATCAATGATCTTCCTGATGTAATCAGTTCCCAGATTGGCATCTATGCAGATGACACCACCATTTATGCCTGTCTCAATAAGAAATCTGCCAAGGCTAACATAGTAAACCTGACTGCTACACTTTAAAAAGATCTCCAATCTGTGATTGAATGGGGTAGGAAATGACTGTTACATTTTAATGCCTCTAAAATAAAGCTGTTCTCCTTTAAGTACCATAGAGAAACATTCCAGCTTACCATCAGAATGGATGACACTAGCCTCCTAGAGAGCAACGCACTGTGCCTCCTTGGCCTCACCCTCTCAAATGGCTTCAAATGGAACGAAGCTGCATCTACTACTAGGAAGGTTGGTTCACCAAGTCAGGCCAGGAAGTTTTTCTCATCAAAATCTATATTACACATTTATAAATCTACCATTTGTCTGTGCATTGAATACTATTGCCATATCTCTGGTCAGGTGCTCCTTCTATTCATCTTGAGGTTCTCAACAAACTCTAAAGGAATATCTGCAATATAACTAATCCTGACTCGGCAGCCCACCTTCAATCACTTTCTCACCAACATGACATGGCTTCCCTCTCTCCTGCCTGTTCAGCCGCCATTGCCTACAGGAATCACTACTTTCGACTATTTCAGAGACAGTCATCTGACCACAATAGGCACCTATTCACGTCTGCTCGTAATGAGTGCAAGAAAATCCTGAATGATGCCAAGCAGTTGTTTGCTGACAATGAGACAGTGCATAGCTGATCGCAAGTTCGGCTCCAAAGACTATTGGCGGTTATGCAAATGGGTGCTGAACAATAGCAAATCCTCTATCCCTCCTTTAATCAATGAATTTGAGGTCCTCACATCAGCAGACAAGGCTGAGTGCTTCACTTGCAGATTCTCATCCAACTCCACATTTGACTCATCTGGAGTATCCTCACCTGACATCCCTACTAGAACAGAGGCTAAACTGTTCGATATATACATTACCCCGACAGCAGTATCCCGTTTAATATCAAAACTTGACCCCCGTAAGGTGAGCAGTGGTGATGGAATCCCGGTGATTGGTCTTAAGAAATGTGCCTCTGAACTCTCCTCTGTCCTCTCTAAACTCTATAACTACTGCCTCCCTGCTTCCTGTATACTGGAATCCTCTTCTGTCGTTCCTGTATTTAAGAACTCTGGTGAACCCTCGAACTCATCCAACTATTGCCCTATCAGGCTTCTACGAATTTTTGGGAAGGTGTTTGAGGCCATTATTAATGCTAAAATAGTTCAGCATTTTACTGCCCAGGCAGTATGGCTTCCGCTTTGCCAGGTCCATGGTCGACATGCTAACAACCATTACGGAGGACATGTTCCAGGCCCTTGAGGAGTTCGGCGAGGCTTGTGCTGTTGCTCTGGACATCTCCAAAGCTTCTGACAGGGTTTGGCATGCTGACCTTCTATGCAAGGTTACGGTATTACCAGACGATTGCATGATCTGATCCAATCTTTCCTACATAACTGCATAATGAAGGTCGTCCTGAATGAGCATGCCTCCACACACTACTGTACAAACACTGGTGTCCCTCAGGGCTCTATCCTAGGCCCAACGCTCTTCCTATTTTCATAAATGACCTCCCAGACGAGATCAAGAGCCAAGTAGTCATCTACGCAGATGACACCACAATTTACTCCCGCATCAGTAAGAAACCTGGCATGGCAGACAAACATTTATCTCGCTGCTGATCTTGAGAGGGATCTACATTCTGTGGTGATTTGGGTTAAGAATTGGCTTGAAAATAAGTCAATAGCTAAATCCACTAGGAAGTTTGGGTTACTGTGTCGGGCCAGGATGTTTTTCCCACCTGAAACCATCCTGAATATATACAAATCAACCAATAGTCCGTGCATATATTCCTAAGAAATGTTGCTTTGCGGAACAAACTCTTTTCAGGTTGTTTTCCCAATCACTACAATCTCAACCTCTTCATATGACAGCCAGACAGATAAATAAAAATATGTCAGGCATTTTTTCTTCAGAATCTTAAAACAAGCAATGTGTCAACATTTCATTACATATAAAAAATAATTTAGTTCTTACCTGAACATCCAGACGCCATTCCATATCATAGTAATGAGGAAGATCCATTGACATGTCTGAAAGTACATTACGGATCATCAATCTGTTCTCTAGATACATTGCCAGAAGAACTTGTAGAATCTCTTCTGAAAATCCAAGAATGCTAATGGAATCCTGGAAATCTACCTCATTAATCTGTAAAAAAAAAATTATTAAGTGAATCAATTCAGCAACATAATTATCACTAGCAACATCTTGTGAAATTAGCTTGCTAACTACTGCTCCATGGTAGGCTTATTTATATCATGTAGCTTAAAATGCTATAGTCATCACTGCTTATAATATCAATTATATAAAAATGTGTTCATCTATTCTAATTTCTTTCTGCAACTTTCTGCAAACATTATTTATACACTACCAAAGTTTCCTCTGAGAGAAAAGTTTTCAACAAAAAAAAAAAAAAAAATTCATAGGCATAAGTTCAAATTTCAGTGAAAAAGTGTTTCGTCATTTTTCCCTAAAATTAGTCTTTATTTGACAAGCGTGGGTAACATTCTAAAAACGTTTGAAGGAAATGAAAACAAGAGTGATGAAGTCACTTATAGTCATCTTTTATACAAAACATAAAGCTATCTCTGCAGATCGGCACTTGTTTTATAAGATCCAATAAAAAATTTACATATTGATTGAGTGATTTTTAAATTTAAAATTTTTAAGAATCATGATTTATGTCCCTTTGAGTTCTTATCCCTGCATTTTTTTTTTATTTTTAATCTTGTTATTAAAAAGCAGTAACTTAACTTTATATCTATTAAACTGTCAGTTTGAAATATGCATCTGATGATTCGTGCCATAGACATAGGATATGTATATTTATTAATATATCATTACTTACCATGATATATTTATTAATATAACATTACTTACCATTAGTCTTGAAGTCTCAGTTAGTAAATACATTAAACCTTCAACAGCATACTGAACAGTTTCAGTATCAACTTCAAGCTTTTCTAAAAAAGAAATAAAAGCAAAATTAGAATAAAACTATCCTAACTCTAAAATTAATGACATAAATAAGCATTTTTGCTCTTTCATAATTATTTCATTCAATACTTAAGGCAGGTTCAATACTTAGACATGATAGTAGATAAGAAAATCCTAAAGCAAGCAAGCAAATAAATTAAGCTGGAGACAAGCAATAGAAAAGGCCAACCATCTAAATCAAATATCACATGAAAAGAAAAGTTGGCAATCAAGACCTTACATAGTGACACTATTATCATCATATTGCCAGCTGACAAACAGTCAATTGGAATCAGACTTCCCCCCACTTGGAGAATGTACAAACATTTCAATAGATTATCTGATGTAAATGCTGATGACAACATTCTTCTAATTAAAGTATGACTGATACAAGCAGGAGAAAGACATAGCTATGAGTTTACTGTTGTCAGCAGTGATGAACATATACTTTGAGAAAATGGCTTTAGGAATGACACCACTGAAACCAACAGTATAGCTGAGATATTTAGATGATACCTTCATGCTCTGGGCTCGCCAGGAAGCTGTGCAAATACTGCTGAACCATGTGAACTCAAGACCTCTGCTCTAGTTCACAATGAAAGAAAATAATAGCTAGCCTTCTTGGGTGTATTAATAACTTTCACAGAGAATGGCTTAAAGACATTTTTATATCACAAGCCAATCTTCAATGGACAATACCATAACTTTAATTCCCAACATCTAGACTTTGTGAAGAAAGGATTGTCCAATGCCTACAACACTGTCCAAAAATCATAAGCATCAACCCTAACACATACCAAAAGGAAATTATCAGTATCAAGTGTACCCTTCAGAATAACTATCCTGCAAGGGTCAGCAGGTAGAAACAGAAGGGGTCAAGAAGGAAGACCAGAAAATTACCAGTCTGTCTTATGTCAAAGGCTTATTGAAAAAATATTCAGATCTGTGGTTCATACAACATCAGGACAATATTCAGAAGCAGCTCCACTCTACACAGGAGTCACAGCTGTGTCAAGCCTAACATGAGGAGAACATGACCAAGAACTATGTGTATTCCATTGCTTGCAGTTGTGACAAAAAATACAAAAGTTGAAACACAAACTGTGCCCTTAAAAGTAAAGCTGGAGGAACAAGCCATAGTAAGGTGGCAAGATAATAAAATCAGGCATGGCTGATCATGTATTGTGAGAAATTGGTAAGTTAGCAGCCCTTTTAGAATGTAGAAAAAATACTGAACAAGAAAAAAACACTACAGAGTTATATGTTTGAAAGAATCAGTGCATAAGCTCTTTAGTAGACCTAGTATAGAAATAAATGTAATACAAGAACTGCTAATAAAGTGAAGAAAAAAAACATTGAACAGTAACAATATTTAATCTCAAAAATTAAGACTAATGTGAAAACTCTTACGTGCTGCACTCTGATAAACTTTGGAATTGCAACCATTTTTGATGAATTCTATGGAAATTCGGCAAAATTCCCGAACAACTGTAATACAGAAAAAATATACAGAATTGATGAATAGGTAAGAAATACATCATTTTAAAAATCAGAATAATAATTTAGAAGCGTGAAAGTGAATTAACAAAGGAAATGTAATAGATTTTTGCAATTTTTTTTTAAATAACTTATTCAGTTCATTGACATGTAGAAGATGGACAAATTTTAAGCAAAGTATCTCTACTTTTTTTTTTTTTTTTTTAAATATGTGAGCATGATTTTGTATAAAATTTTTCACATGCTGCTGTTGCTCACAAAATGAGTTCTATAGATATTTATTTTCACCATGTTCAAAAAATGATTGAATGAACACTACAGCAAAATCTATCGTACCTTTGATGAATTTGTGGGAGTAAACCTATTTGATACTTGAGATGGAAAAAAATTTATTCAATCAAATAAGTTACACACACACACACACACACACACAGTACACAACTTTCACAGGTATTATGTTTTCATTTCAAGAGAAATTACAACCACTTAGATTCGTGAACAGGAAGAAACAAAACCAAAAAGATTTGAGAAAATCCATTCATAAATTTTAAAGCAGAATTGATTCCATTTCTCTCCTTGCTGAGAAGGCAGAGAAATATTTTCATGCTACTGTTAATAAATAAAACAATTCTAATGTCCTACAAGAACCATCATTATTATCTATTAAATTAATTAAAAATCTTTTTTTTTTTTTGTCAATGGGGGAACCAAAGATTAGTATAGAAAATTTTAGCACTTTTTTTTGTGGTGAAAAACACAGATTTGGAAATTTTTGCAAAAAATCAATTGTTGAATATTAATGAAACTTTCAGAACTTATTCACAAATTAATTAAATTTTAGAAAATTTTGGTAAAATAAAATCAAAAAATCAAAAACAAAACACCATCTGTTACCTTCAACTTATTTTTTATGAAATTGAGAAATTAATTTTTGTACTGCTTAATTATATGTTTATTAGTTATACAGAAAAGTGTTTGGAGAATTTAAAGCAATTGTCTTTGATAAAACAGGACTCCCAGTTACGAAAATCAGATTTGAACCATTAAATAAAAAATGCAATAAAACCAAGACATTATTTAATTAGAAAAGCTTTCAATTAAACATTATGAATAGTATTATCACAATCATTGTATTATGAAAAAATATTTTTTATAAATAATGTCAGATTGAAAACAATGATATTGTAGTGTACATATTTCTAATTCAGAAGATTATTTTATTAAAAATAAGACAGTTTACAGAATTTAAATATAAAAATTACTGATTGTCATTTCAACGATGATTGCAAGGTGATAGCTGCATAACCACATGCAACTAAGTGTGGAACATAGTCTTAAAAAAAAAAAAAAAAAAAGTTAAAAAGTAAAGTTTTTAAATTTTAACATCCACAGTAATATACGGTCTTCTCCATGTCCCACAATTACAAAAAAAAAATTTAAGTGTGAGACACCCACATATAGATAAAGGTTGTATGATAGATGTCCAGAAATTATTAGACTATTGTCACAGATATCCAAAGTTTAATGAGGAAGTGCGACCTGGGTGATGGGTCAAGACTCAAGAGGCAGCAGGCCCTTTTTGTTTGATCATCACCAGAAAATAACACCAACAGAAGTTAAAAATGAATTTTAGTCAGTCCATTAAATCGTAAACCAGTTAATGTAGGTACCTTCACCTTTTCGCGATAGTTCACGATACTTAAGTTTTAAAATTTTCAATCATTTTTTTTTGTTTTAATTTTTCAATCACCCAATCCCTTACACAAGTAGTTTATTTCCCCAAGCATTTTTCTAATAACACTAATGGAACTGATATATCTCTGTTGCACTTCTATTCCTGACTCTTGCCATGTTATGCAACTTTGCCCTCTTGGCAACTCTGATCATGCTGTGGTTTCTATTAATATATCCTTCCACATCCCCTCCCATCAGGAATCCTCAACAGCAGAATATCTTACTGCTACCAAAGAGCAGACTGGGAGTTGTTCCGTGATTTCCAGTGTGACGTCCCTTGAAATAAAGTTTTTAGTCTTCCTGTTGAAGAGTGTGCATCCAAGGTCTCCTCTTGGGTAAAGCTTTCATCCCAGCCATGAAGTTAGGACTTAAGCCCCATTCTTCCCCCCGGTTATCCCTTGTTTGCTCAGCTGCTATTGCACACAGAAATCATTTCTTCCAGCTTTATCGAAGCCACATGTCTGACCATAATAAGCGCCTTTTTGCCTTTGCTCATAATGAGTGAAGTAGAATCCTAAATGATTCTAAGCTGTTACTTGCTGAAAGAACGAAACAGTGTATAACATCCCGAAAGTTTGGCTCTTGACCACTGGCAGCTCTATAAAAATGTGTTAAATAACAGCAAGCCCTCAATCCCCACTTTAATCAATGAATTTAAAGTCCTCACATATTCAGCGAACAAAGCTGAATGCTTTACTCGCAGATTCTCCACTAACTCAACATTTGATTTGTCTGCGGTATCTGCACCCAACTCACCTAGAACTCAGGCTCAACTGAGTGACATTCACATTACTCCCTTGCTAGTCACTAACAATTTCAAAGCTTCACCCCCATAAGGTGAGCAGAGGTGATGGCATTCCAATCATTGTCCTGAAGAAATGTGCCCCTAAACTCTCCAACTACTGCCTCTTGCTTCCCTGCCTACTGTGGTTCTTGTATTTAAGAATGCTGGAGAACCCTCAGACCCCTCTAATTATTGCCCTATCAGCCTCCTATCGATTTTTGGCAAAGTGTTTAAGGCTATTATCAATGCTGAAGTGGTTCAACATCTCACAGCCCACGGCCTCTTCTCTGATAACAGTATGGTTTCTGCTTCACCAGGTCTACTGCTGATATGCTAACAACCATCACAGAGTATATATACCAGGCTCTTGATAGGAACGACAAAGCTCAAGCTGTTGAACTAGATATCTCCAAAGCATTTGTCAAAGTCTGGCATGCTGGCCTTCTACACAAGCTACAGGGCTATGGCATAAATGGATACTTGTTCGACTTAATCCAGTTGTTCCTTTCAAATTGCGTAATGAAGGTAGTAATGAATGAGCATGCTTCCAGATATTATCATACAAATGTGGAGGTCTCTCAAGGCTCTATTCTAGGTTCCACACCTTTTCTGGTCTTTATCAATGATTTCCCTGATTTAATCAGATCCCAAGTAGGCATATATGCTGATGACACAACCATTTACTCCTGCCTCAATAAGAAATCTGCTAAGGCTGACAAAGCAAATTTCAATGCTGATCTTGAAAAGGACCTTCAATCTGTGGTAGACTGGTGTAAAAAATGTCTCCAAAAATTTTAATGATTCCAAAACGAAGCTGCTATCCTTTAACCACCATAGACAACTGCTCCTACTCCCCACCATCAGTATGGACCAACTAGCAACTAGGTCTCACCCTTTTACATTGAAACCGGTCAAATGTAACTGCAAATTCTACTCTAGCAGCTTCTTTGCTCGCACTTCTTGACTGTGGAATTCCCTTCCGTATTCTTGCTTCCCTAATGGCTACAATATCCAAGAATTTCAAAGCAATGTTAATCTCTTATCTCCTTGACTCACATCCTTTCCCTGACAACCCTTGTGTCATGTTCTTCTTCCTTTCACACTAGTGCTCTCATCCTTCTCTTACCCATTATCTGATGTTACCTCTTGCGCACTAGTGGCCGTTCTGCCTTGCTTTGGGTGAGATGATTTAAAAAAGAAAATTTTGATAAATGAAAAAAAAAAAAAAACTTTGAAAGATAAAGGGTTTAAATTTACTTACTCCAATAAGCCAAAAATACATTGATTGGAATCGATTTTTTTAAAAATCTTAATTTACTGATTAGCACCTTTTTTTTAGCTGTCTTTCTTCATTGCAATTACTTTCTTTTCAAAAAAAAAAAACTTTCTGAAACTTTGAGATAAAGTAGCAAACCTCACGCAAACAACGTTTTAAAGAATTTTAAAAAAATTTTGGAAACTGGTATAATTATAATTTAAAAGAAACAAAAAAAGATAAAAACACTTCTTGTTAATGTAAAAATTCATTATTCATTGCATTAAGAAAGATTTTAACCAAATTTTCGAATGTTAGATTTAAAAAAAAAAAAACATAAAAATATCTTAATACTAACTAAACAAAACATTTTGTTGATTTTTTTTCTTCTTTTGGGCCTTTTTTCATTATGCTTAGCTTATGCTGTTTATTTTTTATTTTTCTAGCGAAAAGTAGAGGTACCTACACACTTCTTGGGATAGCTATCAGTTATTTTTTTAGTCAAATTAGAAATTAATTGTTTTTTATTTTTTTAGTTAGAGCACAATTCTTAAATTTTCAAGTTTTTAGCCTTTTTATTTTTAAAATAAAAATGCTGTAGAAAAGCTCTTTTCAATTTATGGTAAAAAAAAACTAAAAATTACCTTTTCTTTTATCAATAGCTAAAAATAAACATAGGCTCAAAAAAAAAAAAATGTTTTTCACAAATCCACAAAAATGCAATTCCCTTTTAGACTTTTCAGAATTATAATTTTCGCATAGAAATGAAGATTTTACGACCGGTTTCCGCAATCAAAACACAACGCTGTGAGTGCTTAAGCGATTTTTATTTCTTTGTTTAGATTCCTTCCTAATGTTTGGTAAAGTCATGTTTCTTCAACAAACAAGGAACTAAAAAAAAGTTAATAATGAGATACACACATTCATAGGAAATTTATTTTAATTTTATTTACGAACAGCGAAATTTACTCGATCGACGTGTGAACGAGTTGAACTTTTCGTGCTAACAAAAGTTTTCTTTATATTGAATATGAACATTTGTGGTAACAAGTTTCTACAATTCAGTATCTTATTCTTATTGGAACCTCAAACTCAGACATAAAATAAAAATAATGCTCTGGACTAAGTCTGGTAAAAAAATGTTCAGAGAATACGAACAAAAAAATGAAAGAAAATAAACAAAAGTTTAATTACCGCCAACTTCGACGTCTGCCAGGAATTTCAGATGCTCCTTATGTTCGTCTTTAAGTAAAACCAACATTTTGTTTTTGTATTTTTTTTTCAAATGGAATTATAAACCTTTTATTTAGTGGTGTGAAGCTTCATTTTTTTTCACACCACCTACTTTTCAGTCTGAAACAAGTAAGTGAGGTCACTTCCGGTATTACAACGGAAGTGTAGCGAAACTGATTTTGTTGTCAAACATGGTGGTATGTTCCTGACATGTGCATTTTATCACCAAAACTCATTTAGAAACCTTTAATTATAAAATGTCTAAAAAGGTAAGAACGGCATTTGTCTTTCTCACGTGTTTAAATTTCTTTTCATAATTGATCTGTAAAGTTAATCTTAGATGTAAATTTCGTTGTTTGTAAACAACTGCTTTGTTTTTAGAATTAGAGATTACTTATAGATTTCAAATTTGCGCGCCCCTGATCCTGATTTGAGCTTTGTTTGTGTCTCCTTCCTTGCATTTTTATCAAGTACAAACTTGTCCAAGCTTGGGGAAAAAAAAAAAACAACTGTTACTTCAACATGTTGGAGCAACGACATCCAAAGAGAGAAAGAGTAAAAGAAACGTGGAACAACTACGTTCAAGTGGACGTCATTTTTCCTTCGCAACGACCCAGGAAAAGAAACTTTGAAATTTCGGTCGATCATTATATTGGAAAAGATCATACCTGTTTTTTGTTTTTTGAAGACTCTTTCACAAGTGAATATTTGAAGAAAGGTAGAAATGGCCAGTTTTACAGCTGGAAGCTTGCCTGATTTGAGTGGTTCTTGGTCGAATCTCTCTTTTCGGTCATGTCGTTCACCAACATGTTCATCTACAAGAAATATCAGAGGTAGAGAATAATACAAGTAAAAGAATTATTGACAGTTGTGAAATTAATTATTTCATTTATTTTTGCTTTCCTTTGTAGCAGTGTGTGATTCCTTAATTTGTTGAATAGTTTAAACAGTTTGTAAATTTTTCTGTTGGAATTTTTTATTGTCTTTCCTTTTTAATAAAAAAATCTACATTTGTAGATGTTTAATTGAATTGGTTATATAGGGTAACTTAAACTATTATTGGTATATAATTATTCTGAGAAAAAGAAAATGGTTTCATTTGAATTTGATTGATTGTTCATGTTGTTAATAATAATAAAAATGAAATATTTTTTATTTATTTTAAATACTCCGATCAGGAACTAAATAATGCAAAATAAGAAGTGATAATGGTTTAAAAAAACTTAAAATACAAATTTAAAGTCTAAAAAAAAAGACTGAGAAATGTTAATTTTTAAGCAAACAAAACAGTAACACCATGACAACATAACTCATAGATCTGCAATTTACTTTTTTTTAATTTGATGATGCAAAAAAATGATATTGAACTGATTAATGAAATTCCCTTTTTAGTGATTTAGTGTCAATTAACATAATTTTTGGAATCTGAATGATTGAACGAAAAATTAATATTTAAGTAGAGACTTTCACTAGGGTTACCGTTATTTTTATTGACTGTGGCCTACTTTCAACGTCAAATCAAATCAATATGTAACAATGTTATACTTTTTTTCTTGCTTGATACATTGTTTTTAGCTTGGTTTTGGATTTATGAATGGTCAAAATGAAAGTATATTCATAATCACACTTAAACAACACAGTTTTTTCTTGGTTATTTATCAAATAAATACATACTTTTAAAAAATCAAATGGTTTATTTGCGTGTGTTAGTAAATATTTCTTGTAGTTTTTTACTCATTCTTTTGTATTTTTATTCTGTATTTTAAGATGGATGTCTGTGAAAACTACTTTTGTTCAGAAAAATTACTTTACAAAAAAAAGTTACAATTTTTATGATTTATATTATTTAATTTATTTTTGTATAATTAACAATTGTTAAGCAGATTAAAACATTTTAATTGAAAACAGAAACCAAAATGTTAATCATAATTGTTTTTTATTCCTTGTACTACTTTTTTAGCTAAATATCTTGAGCAGTTGCAGAATTTTATGACAGAGCTTGATGAGTGCTATCACGGCACAGTGGGAGATATGGAAAATCATGCCACTACTTTGTGGAAAGATCTTCAGCGAGAGAACAAGTAAGTTCAATATCTTTAAAATCCACAAGAATGTCTAATTATTTTACTTGTATTTATTTTAATGAAAATATACTTTTCTTATTTTAAAAATTCTTTAGGAAAGATACATTTTTTTTTTCAGTTGGTATCCCTCCAGGCAAGGCAGTAATGCCACTAAGACACAAGGGGATTACAGGGTGTGCATGAATTAGGAACAGGCTCATTAATAATGAGCAGAAAGAAAAAAGAGTAATAAGGAGGCCTGTAGATAGTGATTAACATTGCATTTAAATTTTTGCAGATTAAAGTTGGCTGGAAATATGGAGCCAGGAAATAATTATACAAGTGAGAAGTACAAGAAAAGAAACTGATAGCATAAAACATCTAGCTAGCTCAACTGTAAATGACTGAGATCTTGACACCAGTCTAGTACAGTGCTTAAATTTGTAGTCAAGGTACTACAGCAAAGTGCTATGAAAGTATTTATAAAAAAGGCACACGGAGGCAATCTTACATCTGTGGGAATGTGACTGAAGCTGAGCTGCCAGATTAGAACCAATAATATTGCTGATTCTTCTTTGACTCTTATCAAAGAGCTTAAGGTAAATAGCAGGGGCACCAGGCCATATGTGGCAGCAATATTTTAAGTATCGGTAAATGGTAGACTTATAGATATGTAAGATCGATTCCAGAGAAAAAACCTGTCTTGCATGACATAGTCAACAAACCTTTTTAGCAGTTGACCTAGCATTGGATTCAATATAGTCCTTCCACTTCATGCCAGCCCAAGAAGGCATAATGAGTCACTTTCCTGGAAGTTAGCATCAGCCATGTTGATGGAAAGCAGAGAGGGATCTGTCAGATGAGACCAGTATGCTCTTATCATTTACTTACTTTTGATTTTTAAATAGAATTTTTTTCCTGAGGAATTTATCTGAAAACTTTTTAGGAAAAGGCATTGTATAGAAATGGGAATAGTATATTTTCCTGGAACAAATAAGTTTGGTTTCTTATTCCTGAATGTGCCAGACACCTGAGTAATGACAAAGAGTACAGAGGTAGAAATATTATTTTAAAAAAATATATATATTACAAAACTGATCCGACTGAATCAATGCAAATTAGCAACAAAAGTGTTAAAAATTAATTTAAAACTAAGCAAATGCAAACATAAGCATATAATAAATTATTACTACATGAAGATTTAATGAAAAAATTCAGCTTTACATTTTGAAAGAGGCCATTTTACTGGTCCCAGTAAAATAGACAAACATGTTTTTAAGCTTATTTTACTGGTTTCAGTAAAATAAACCCCAGGCTATTTTACTGGTAAATATCTTTATTATTATGAATGCAGATAATATTAAAAATAACACACAGATTTCACTATTTTCACTATCAATTGTTGACAATTTAAAATCTTTTCCTGCATCACTAGTTAAAACACTAGTTATGCATCATCAATTATTAAAAGAAAGTTTTTGAATTAGTATATGATGTCAGGATTGAACTGGTGATTTAATATTCTCTTCTGAGCTATAGCAATTGTTCCATCATCGTCTCTTTTCCCCAACTGCACATAATAGATTTGGTAACATTTAAATTTTTCTTCTAGTTTAGCAAATGAACTAAACATAATTTTAAACACTTACTTCCATGGCAATACTGAATGAATACTGTTTTATATATATATAATCTTAGTTATAAAACACTATATTTACCATAAAAATAGCCTTGGTGCCTATTTTACTGGGACCAGCAAAATACTCTGTTCATTACATTTTTATTCTTTAGACAAATTAAAACACATATATGGTGTTTGTCTGTGTGTTGGCATTTACTTTTTTTTTTTTTGTATGCAGGCTTCCTTTAGGTGGTGTACTGATGAGTTCCTGTGAGCAGGAGTTGCAAGAACTGGTACGACAGATTGACATTATGGTGAAGAGTCGAGAAAGTCAACTGAGGCAGCAGACAAGAAGAGTCCAGAAGCAACTGGAATCAAAGACCAAAGAATGTTTGCAGCAAAAACAAACACTTGATGAAAATTTTAAAAAGGTTCTTTTAAAAAAAAATACTCCACAATCTTCAAAGGGTCATGGGAATTGACCAGAAGTAGCCATATTTTAAAAATGGGAAATTATCAAAAATGTTTACATTTTTGTGTCGGAGGAAAATACCTTCATATTCTACTCAGGTTTATATTTAGAAATCTTAGTTTTAAGGAACTTTTAGGATACAAATTTAAATTAGTTTTCAGTTTCAGGAATTGAAATATCACTAATTAATATATGAACATTTTTTTTTTTTTTTTTTTTTTTTTTTTACAGTATGGTTCACCCTGTACAAGGCCTGGTGGACACTCAAGGGTTAGTTTATATGGATAGTGGGAGAAGATAACAGTTGATTATAGACCTGAACAGGTCAAGATTGTGGTGATTAGAGAAACATCCTCTTGTGAGTTTATTCTATAGGGTTGTGGTTCATGGAAAGAAGCTGTTTGAGTGGAACTTCTTGCTGGTGGAATATGAAGGAAGTCTGGATGGTTTGTTACTATATAAGTGGTATAGTGGGTTCAAGCCATGAAGGTCAGATCTGGCGAAACCAGGTGATGCAATTTGCCTGAACATTTTCTATGGTAGTAGTAGTAGTAGCAATAGAACACTGAGAGACTTCCTACATCCTGCCTGTGAGAGAGAAATTGGGGTATGGAAAATAATTCTTCTCCAGCAAGACCTTGAAAACACTTTTGAACTCTATCAAGACTGGAAAGTGATGTCTGGGCAGTTCAATCCCAGATAAGGCAACAGTACTCCATTTTTGGCCTGATCTGGATCTTATAAAGGTAGAGGATAGCATGAGGAGTTAGGTACTTAATGAAGCAGTATCAGTAACCAATCATTTTACCTGCATCTTTGGCGATAGCTCATGTATAAGAAATCTACTTGAGGTTTAGTGTCAGTCTGAGGCCCAATATCCTCTATTTTAAAATATCCTGAATTTAAAAAAAAACAGATGTGTGTTGTGATGTATCGGCTCGGAATGAGAAATCAGGGAGCCATGTTCGAATTCAAGCTGAATTCATTGCATTCACTTATGCGCAAATACCCTTGGGAAAGGTATTAATCCGTCTATTCCTTCCAGTTATGGGTTAAATAACAGGACAGATTGGGTTCTATAGCCTTGGTCGGCAACCAGTCTACCGCAGAAAGCAATAGCAACCTGCTACAGGATAATCTTCTGCCCAGTCAGTCATGTCTCTTTCGAGACATGATCACCCAAGCGTGTATCACGTATGGCACTTAACTGACTGACTGATGTTATGGCAATTTTTGTGTAGTTAAATTTATTGTCATGCTATGGAAATTAAAGTCTGAACTACTCAATATATATCCATAAATACCCAAGATGTTTTGTTTTTTTTAAACAGATTAATGTGAAATAAATCTACATGGATTATTTAAATTTAGTTTCAAAATATATTACTATTTCCATAAGAATTTTCTTATTTAAAAGATTTTAAAAATTCTCTGCTGTGTAGATATCTTAATCTATCAGTAAGTTTATTGAATGGTAATTTAAAAAATAACTTTCACATTTCTAATGCTTTGAGCTTGATTTTATTTTGCACAGTTCTAGTTAATTAATAGGAAGAAAATGTTTTACTTATATCTGTTGTTATTTGAAATTTGAGTTGAAATGGATCAATTGAATTATATTTTGTTTTGTTTCTCTTAGATTATGACATTACACAGCCTGTTGGATAATACAGCTAAAGAAAGGCAAGATGTTGTACATATGTATGAAACTCAACTCTCAGATCTCAAGGCAGAGGTAAGAAAGAAGCTTTAAAAAATTTTTAATGGTAAAATCTTTATAACCATTTTATTACTATGTTACTTTTTTATTTTAAAGAAAAACTGAGATGTGCTATTTTCCAGTTTATATGAAATATAACAAAAATAAGCAGAACTTCTGTTAAAAGCAAATTAAAAAATGCATTTGTCAAAAATCTAATCTATTGAATAATGTAACTCATTACATACATATATGTATATATATGTGTGTGTGTGTAGTTAGTAGCCATGGTCAAATGCAAAATAAGTAACAGAGCTGTCCAACAAACAGAATTGACAAAGTTTGAAATAACAAGAAAAAGAACAGTAAAAAATAATATAACTCAAGCAACCAATATATGCAAATTAACAGTAATAGGGCAAACAACAGTAATATGGCAAGAAGTTCACAAACTAAGAATTGGTGTGGACACACAAAAGCAAGTTCAGACAAGTGAATGTAGAATTCTGACTTCAAGACAAAACAGACCAGGACTAAGTCAGATGAAATTAAGAACCTGCATATTTTATTGGTTTGGGAAAAAAATCCCAGCATGCATTTGTGTGCTTCTGCTTACAAAATTACTAACATCAGTAAGGGAAAGTGTTTTGCAATCATTTCTAGAGATTGAAATCAAGAATGTGTGTGTATATATATACACACACACACACACACAAAATCACTATCAGAATGTGAATTTCACTTTCATTTTATATATTTTGTACTGCATAAAATGCTGTCTATTTTTATGATTTTTGTATGTAATGCCTAACTTTTAGTTACACTAGGATGTGTGTAATGGTGCAGTAGATATTGGCTCAGAATGAGAAATTGGAGACCTGAATTTGAATTCCAGTCACATTCGTTACATTTGCTTATGTGTAAATACCCTTGGGAAAGGTACTAATCTCCCACTTCTCCCTCCAGCTATAGGTTAAATAGCAGGACAGAGTGGGTTCTATAACCTTGGTTGGTAACTAATCTACCACAGAAAGTAATGGAAATCTTCTGCCCACTCATGAAACCAGGAGATGAGAAACCAACTTCATGATAGAATAAAGTACATCAATAATAATTAGAAAACATATTGGAAAATTCACGTGTAAAAATTTAATAATAGTAAGGATATAACACAATATGTCATAATTTTTCATGGCATGAGTAAACTATTTAGTGTAAACAAAAGTATTTACATTAAGTTGGCTATTTCTATTGAGTGTTGTTGCTTAATTATGGTTTTAGAATGGGAGGTATGATTATTGAAGTGAACAAAATCAAAGATAGACAAGATGAAGACTATTTTAATGTTATTATAGTGAGACAATACATAAACGTAAAGAGAAAAAGCAGAAATGTTAGCATTTTAATTTCAAGATCTTTTTTTTTCTCCAGAAATTTAGAAATAAGATACAAATATAAAAGTGAACAAGCCGTTAATATACAGCATAGTATTAACTGTAAAAGATAGTTAAAAATTCATAATTATGGCTGGTGAAACTATTTCAAATAAAACAAAAATTTTTCAGGGTTTTGTTTTTTTTTTGTTTTTTTTGTTCCAAAAAAGCTTTCTTTTGTTCTCTTTTGTTGAATTAAATCTTTTTACAGTAGTTAAAATGTTTCTTTTATTAAATGGTTATGTTGCATGTCTGTGAATACTTTTGATTGAAAATAAAACTGATGAATGTTTTAGAGAAGATTTCATGACTGGAAAATGGCTGTACCCTGTTTGAACTACTTTTTACATCTTCCTTCATCTTTCTGCTCTTGACTCATATGTTTGTGATATCTTCATCTTTTCTTCATCATTAAAAAAAAAGGCCATTTATATAGTAGTGTTAAGAAAATAATAATCTTAAACTGTGCCATAAATATTAAAAAGTAATTTTGAGAAACTACTTTATAAAATGTATCAAGATAATAAAATAATTGCAGTAATGCTGTTCTCTAAATAATAATGTCTTTGTATATATATCAGTAAGTCTGTAGCCTAATGAAAAAAACATTTATTCTACAAGATAAATATTTTTCATCATAATCCTTTTGTCTATGTCCCTATTTCAGTGATCTATTAATCATTTCAATCAAACATTATACACTAAAATTTTCAGATCAAAATTCTGCTCATGTCAGATTACAAACTTCGTGATTCATGCCCATATTGTATGATAAAGAATGGGTACAACATTCCTGTTTCTTGGAGATGTGCACAGATCTCAACATATTTAGCTTGATTTTGTATTACTGAAATATTTTTGAAAAAGCCTTAGAAAAACTTTGCACAAAGTGCAAAAAAAATGGATTTTGAAATCATGTAAAGCTAAACTGCAACAATGCTTGACTTGTGTAAGTTACCAATTATTCTTATTTTATATGCAATGAATATTTGTAATACAAAGATAGCAGTCAAAAAGATAGGCTAAAATTGGTTATCTTTATGAAGGATCATGATAAGCTGTTATCAAAATTCTTGCTTTCAGGAATTATCAATTATTGTCTGATTTTATTTTTGTTTTTTGATGCTAGGCATCCAGGCTACGGAATGAGCATGAACGGTTGCACAAGAAATATCAGCGCAAGATGCGAGATATGGACAAGCAGGGAAAAACGGCATCTGAGTTGGATTTGGGAAGAAGCAATGAAATCAAACAACTAACCAATAAGCTTAAGGTAACAGACATAAACTTCTAAAACTTGGCAGTTATGTCTCAAATAGATTTAATAATTTTGCAAGTACTTTACTGAAAAAACATCTACAAATTTTTTTATTTAGCATTTTATAAATAATTATGAAAACAAGTTTTTTTGTTTATGATTATATAAAAACATCAATAAACTATAGAACAAGAAAATTTGAATAAACATTTTTTGGGGTATTACACATTTTCTTCTCAGATTATTCTATATCTTAGATTACTTGTTTTAATTTTCCAATTTTTATAAATTTATGAATAAAAAATTTCTTTTCATATTTATTTCTTTATAAAATGATAAATAATAAATATTTCATTATAGTTGGTTCACATATTTTTATAATCTTGTAAATATGAAATTTTTCTTGTAAATAAGCAATCTAATAAATATATGCTAATTCTCAAGAATAAAGAAAATGTATTAATCCACATTCTTATTTTGAGTTTTATTAAAATTCTAATCATCATTTTTAAAACAATATACATTGTCAAGAGAGTGAAAAGTGTATACAGTAATAATGGTGTCAAGGGAATAATTGTTCTTTTTTCATACACAGTTTTTTTTTTTGTGGGTACAAAGGTTAAACATTACCAGATATTGTTTGTTAATTGAATGCAAGACAGGCCATAGACATTTTGGATGAATCATTGTTAAACATTTAAAAAAGTGCTTAAATCTTTTCAAAAAAGCTGAGCAAGATAGTTATTTGATTATTGGTATGTAGAAATGTTGCACTGATCATTATCAAAATTTATTTGGAATATTTGCAAAAACAATTCTCATATTATCAGCAATTAATGTTTTGTTTATATGTCTTCACTCACATTTGTTGTTGGTAAATTGGATGTTATTTTGTTACTCAGGAATCTGAGGAGCAAAATCAAAACTATGAACTGAAAAATAAGGAACTGCTTAGCCAAATTGAAAATCTTGATATCAAATACAGAGGACTGAGTGACAAATATCAGGTATTTACAGAATATTTTTTTCTTATAATTCTATTTACTTCAGTGCCAACTTGGACAGCTATTTTTAATGTCTAATTGCTTCCTCTTTATAAGTCCTGAGTATGACAATAAATTACATCTGGCAGCAAGGTCTCTGATCAGGAAGTTTTGAGGAGTGTGAAACCATCTCTTAATTGCTGTTGCTTCTAGGTTCACCCTGATTTGGGGTAGTAGCATCTGTTAGGGTCCCAGCTATAAGCAAATAGTGAACCTCCAAGCAAAACATCATGAAAGTATCAAAATATATTTTTATAGTAAAAATACCAATACATTATATCTTTAATTGAAAGCATACAATTGCGTTCAAATTATATTTAGTTGAAACCATAAAATAGTGTTCAAAATATTTAGATTTTGGCATCAAATAACCCATAGAGCTTGATATGCTGCTAAAAATCAACCAACCAACCAACCAACATGAAAGAACTCTTTCATGACATTAATCCATATAATATCCAAAATTTTTTAAAGAAATCAAACTGTATTCCAAAATAAAGTTCAACAAAACTACAACATAAAACACATATTTCCCTGCCTCTAGTAATTATGCCCTCACAAATATCTATATGCACAAAAGCTGAGTATCATCTACCAATCATTCAATTGTGAAAGCAGAATAACATATATCATATTTTTTATTACTTCAAAGCTCCAAAGAAAATTAAATTTTGGCATTAAATCATCCATAAGTAGTTGATATGCTTGTAAGCAAAGCAATCAATCATCTTTATAGAATTTATATTATAATTACTTGCAAATGCTAATTAACACTAAGCTTAATTAAAATTAATTGTTATTATAATCTTGTTAATCTTATGCCATTATGGCTAATGGGAATGGTGCAGACATGTCAAAGGAAACTGCAATTAGCAACTAAAAAACACCTGAAGCTCCCCTAGTAAACTCTATTGTCTCCCAAGACTGGCAAAAACCTACTCTGATTCTTATGCTTTTTCCCTGACCTGATTCTTTTACCTTTTCCTGTTGTACAGTATATTTTGTAGTACAATGTGTGGCCCTTTTGCTGTGTGCTCTACTGAATGCCACTCTTACTTTGGTCTATGTCTGGTGAGCCGACTAAGCACCAATCCTGCACCCTCATGTTTCAGTATATGCAGGCGCATCAGTGAAGAACTTACAAAGATCAGGCTTGACTCCTCTCTGTCCTGCTATGCTTGAAATGTAATTTCAATAACACTCATTAAAAAGTGTAAAAATAACAGCTTTTATTTATAGTACTAAGATTATTTAAGATCATGAATACATAAACAAAAGGGATCTGAAGAAGTTTCCCTGTATAAGGAATCCTTAAGCTGGGAGGAAGAGGTTGACTTGGATGCAGTTATGCTTAAACAGCCCAGACTTATTCAACTATTTAAATGAAGACAGTTGATTGAGGAAATTCAAAAAACAGTGCAGAGAGCAGGTCTTTAGCTGATTGAGGCACAATGGTCATCTGTCAGGAAGTGTATTGGTCTACTAGTGGCAAGACCAGTTTGATCTTACTTGTCATATCCCTGATCAAAACAAACTTGAGATGTAAAGATTTACTTTGTTTTACTCATTTCAACTAATAATTCCTTTATCAAATGAAAAACAATACTTAAAGTTAAACAGACCTAAAACCTAAGACTGTACCTAATGACCAATCCCACCCAAGCTTACAATTTCACCTCTCACATTATACTCCATAAGTGACACAAACCAGAAAATTCATGGTATTACATTGTTTTAACATAGAAAATATTTTCTTTTTTTAGAAATTTAAATTAGATTGCCAGTTAGCCTTTGATATAGATGTTTATATTTTTTGTTTTGAATTTCTAATTTTCTCTCTCTCTAGATTCAACAGCAGTTGTTAGAAAGCAAGGAACAGAAATTCAACTCAGAAAGAGATATGCTGGAGGATCAATTGACCTCAGTAATGGGAACAGTCTCAGCAAAAGTGAGTCATTGTATTCTATATAAAATTCATTTTGTAAATTTCTCTTCCTTTGTCACATGTCTGAGAAAACCATGTTTGTTTGAAAAGTTCTCAATCAAACCTACTTCTCCAAAATCTGACCAAATGACTAAACATTTTTCTTTTATTGAGGGGCTTCTTAGATAGGCCAAGAAATTTTCAGCACCCCTCATAACTTTGGGACCGCATAATATTTTTTTTATCTTTGACTGATGAGAAAGCACTAAGCTTTTGGTTAAGAAATAAATTCTTCAATATAAGCAAAATACATATATACAAGATGGAAACCAGGATTGCGCTGTGAAATAGCAGACCAAAGCTCTTGTGGTAGTGTATTGTTTGGCATTGAGAGTGAATACAGTCTTCTTTTTCTTTGGTTCTTTTTTATTATTGTGCAGGTGTGGGTGCATCATCCAGCAGATTGGGAGACCTCCTTCCAGGTAGCTGACTAGCTGCACACAAAGCAGGTATTATACCAGATCTCGAAGTGTATCTGACTTGAGAGTTGACTGCATAGAGCTTCCACTCTCTGCAATCACATTGTCAGCTCCTTCCATGACATCTTGGGCCTTCTAGGCCCTACAGGATCTAGTGATGAACCTGCTGTAATACTGGTGAAACAAACTTTTTTGACATGATCTCCTGTCCTGGCTGACATCCCAACTCAGACTTTAACAGCATCTGAAATCTTTGCCATTTCTACATTCAAGCAGTGTGCCCCACCATTGTCCTTCTAAACTGATCATCTGCCAAACTCTAACAACTTTAAACACCAGACCATTGGTCTGTTAATGACTGCCGTGTGGCTTGTTTGTCATCCAGGTTGTGGCAGTTCATAAACCTGAGGTTGCAAAAGCAGGCACTGACCTCTTGCCCAGTTTGAGTGTTAGCAGTTTATCATCATACCCAAGACAAAAAATGTATATAAGTAATGATGTGCTCATTGTTTTTACTACTTGAACTTTGATAAATTATCATAATAATGCTTTTTAAGTCTTACTGTAAATGTTTGTCTATTTTTCATCCTTATTGATATGTTGTCAATAATTGTTTATTAATTCTTTTGTTAGTAAATGTCAAATCATTACTTTTATTTCCTCTGAACCTATTTCAAAATTATTCTCTTCACCAGCTCTTCCCTTCCTATCATACACCTTCTAATACTGATTTGTCTTTTCTTTGCACAATATTTCTCTTATGTTTACAAGGCTTAGCTGGAAAGTTTATAGGCTGACCAAGATATAAATGTTGGCAGACTAAAATGTATGCAAGTGTACCAGGATACAAAAGCTGGCTGACCAGCTGTTGTATTCTGACACTCTACTTTTAAATTTTAGCAATTCTACTGCAAGGAAAGTTGGTTCATTGTGTCGTGCCAGAAAATTTTTCTTGTCAGAATTCATTTTGCACATTTATAAATCTACTATTTCTCCATGCATTGAACATTGTTGCCATATTTGGTTTGATGCTCTTGCTGGACATCTCAAGATTCTTGATAGTCTGCAATCCTGACTAGACGTTTCGACTTCAATTACTTTCTCACCTGACATGGATTTTCTATGTCTTTTCTACCAATAATTTTATGGCATCTGCTCTGATGAGCTTTTTTTCTCTGGTGCCCTGACTACGTGAATCTAAGCATGGTACTAGATTGGTAATTAGGTCTCACCATTTTACTGTTAAACTAGATAGATGCAACCACCACTTCTACTCTAACCATTTCTTTTCTTACACTTTTCACCTGTGGAACTCTCTTCTGATCTCTTACTTCACTAATAGCTACTCACTCCAAAAATTTAAATTCTGTGTCAATTACTGTCTTCTTGAACTCTGTTTCTTTTTTTTTCCTTTCCTCAATCATCCCCACTAAAGTTTTTTCATTCTCTTTCACTCCCTGTAACCCCACCCCCACCCACCCACATTCTCGTGGCATTATTGACTTGCTTGGAGCGAAACAGTTAAAAAAAATACCCTCTAGGCTTAGAAAAGCATGCACACATGAACATACAGTCTTCATTAAACCTTCTATATGTAGATAATGTTGCTCTTTGACAAATTTGGCAAGGTTCAATAAATGACCAGGCTAGAAATATTAGTTTGTTTCTTTTTGCTTTAAATATTTTTTATAAAATATATGAACAGTAATACTTCCTTCAATTCAGATGGAATTTTTTTTTTTTTAAATTAAGCTGACTTTAAAATTTTTTTAATATATTTAGTACATATGATCATTTATATTAATATTCATTTATAATTTGTGATAACAAGGTATCTTTTCTCAGTGAAAATTGTGGATGTCATATTTTTTTCATTGCATATTCAACGCTTACATTATAAAGCAATGGTCACTCATTTCTTGTAGACCACAATCATTAATCTCATTTTTTCCATCTGAATTGAAGGAAGCATTACTGTTCATATATTTTATAAAAATATTTAAAGTAAAATTTTAATATATGCAAGTGAAATTTAATTTTCTTTCACCCTTTACTGAAATACAATGAACACCTTCACCTTCTCTTTATAAAATGTCTAAATTTTCATCCCATGATCACACAAGAGGAATTATTATGCTTCAGCACTCTTAATAACTGTTCATCTTGGACCAGCTATTTATGTAAGACGTTTATAAAATGCCAAAAAAATAGTAACTCTTTCATTTGAAGGTTTTATTTGAATCCGGAGTTAAAATTTGTTTCATATTAAACTAAATATAAGAAAAGCAACCTAGCTATAATGTCTTCACTAGAATTTGTGAAACAAGTATATAAAAACATTGATTTGCTCCAATGATTACATTTATAGTGGGACAATAACTTCTAGTGAGAAAGGGTAAAAAATGATACAATCAGTTTTAAAGCCAACTCAGTAACGTTTTGGTTCTTCTTATCACTGCATGAAACATGAAAATTTTTGTGTAATGATATAATGCTTTTATAAACCATTGTAATAAGAAAATTACTATATATATATTGATTGTTTAATTACTTAGTTTCTGGTCATAATAAGATTAGACCAGTGCACATTTGTATTAAAAAGTGTTCAATACAATTATGTTCTAGAACTTTTGAATATTTTCCATTTGTAAATGAGTTATTAGTCATTTACAAATGGAAAATATATATACATATTCTTCTATTTCATTTATTTGTTTGAACATTATTTTTAATTGATACTTTTTATTTGAGTAGATATTGTTTTTAATTAGCAGTATATTTATTATTTGTCTATACTTCTGGGATGAGTAGTATTTACACTATTTGAACTATTGGCTTCCTGTTTACAATGTTTTGCCTATTGTATGCTTCGGCCTTCTTCAGGTTTGAACTTACCCTTTATTATGATCACTGAGGTATATCATTCTCATTTGCCTTGTAGTTATCTCCCTTTAACCTACCTAAGTTATTTGAACTGACAACTCTTTGAGTCAAGTCACTGGAACTAACCAATGTCTATATCCACTGAGCCATGTGTCCTTGAGGACAATAGTATATGAATTTCTAGGAATTGTAAACCTAATGTCTCAGTAATCATTTTTTACAGAGCTCATATTGTATCCTTGATGTTAATGATTTTCTCTAGAACTTTGTATTACTGGTTCTCATATTGTATTCATTTCTACGCTTGGTTGGCTTGGATTTTTGTAGCCTAGCATATGCACTAATTCTTTAAGTTTATGTAGTTTCCAGTACCATTCTCTATCTATTATTTCAACTTCATCCCATAAAGGGAGGTGATCCTTTTTTCTTACCATATGTGGTCACCTATGCCTGATTTTTGTCTCCCCTTGCAATGTTCTTGTAGCCTTACTTTAAGGAGGTTTCCTGTTTCTCCTTTATATCTCTTTTCACAGCTACATGGAATGGCATGCACAGTCCTTAGCCACATTTTCCTCTGTTAGGGGGTCTTATTTGAGAGAAGTACCTGTGAAGTGTAGAACCACTTCTGAAGGTCGTTCTGATGTTCTATAGACCACAGAGCCTTTGTATTTTTTCTTTGTATAACCCTTTTACATAGGGTAGACAGATCAAGGCTGTTTTCTGAGGGTTGTTATCCTCATGCACCTTCCCTTGCATGTTCATTGAAACTGTTGTCATGTACCCTGGATAATTGTTACATTGTAGGGTACTGCTAATACTGACCATTTCTTGTTTGTATGTCTCTGGGTTGCCGTTTATGACTTTTGCTCGATGTTGCAGGCAGCAGACGATCCTTTTTTTACATTGTATGGGTGGTGGGAGTTAAAGTTGAGATATCGTCCAGTGAATGTTGGCTTGCAGTATACAGATGTCTTGAACCCCTCTCTGTTCAAGATATTAGTACATCCATGAATGCTAGTTTGTTGTTGATCTCTTTTTCTGTTGTGAACTGTATGAATGATCTTATTGAGTTCACATGGTCCAGTAGCATCTGGACCTCTTTCTGGTGTGGCCGGAGTATGAAGGTATCATTAATGTATCTTAGCCATAGAATTTAGAGCTGTGAATTCTAATGCTATCTCTTCAAAGTATTCTATGTATATGTTAGCCAGTGATGGTCATAATGGCGAGCTAAGCCTTCATCCTGTCCATATATGTCTGATCCCATTTTGAAGTGTATTGTTTGTGTGCAGAAAGTCAGCATCTCCATCAGGTTATCTAGTGGAATACTGGTATGATTTCCTAGGGATGAGTCTGAGGCCAGTCTATGCCTGACTACTGATAGTGTCTCCACCATGGGTACCTTGATGAACAGACTTACCACACCCAGGCTCACCATCTGGTTGCAGTGGATGGGAGCATCTTTGTTCCATAAAGTGAACAGTTTTGATCATATGATGGTGACATTCCTACCAATGGGTCAATTATGTCTACAAGGAAGTGACTCAGCTAAATGGACTGTTACAGAATGTTCCAGAGATTAACAAAATGGGATTAACAACTGACATTGTAATTTATTTGTTTAAACATTTTTTTTAATTTTGTTTATATTATGATACATTTTTTTTTTTTTTTAATCATATCACCCAGAGCAAGGCGGTAATGCCACTGATGCGCAGGGGGCTACGTAAGAGTGAAAAGATTGGAAAAGAGAAAGCCGGAAACCACATCCTAAACAGGAAACAAGGGATGAGCCTCTACACCTGTTCAATAGACGTGGGTGGAGTGTGAACAGGGTGATAGTTTAGTCTAGAGCAGAGATGGTTATTTACAAAAATTTGAAAGTTGTTTATATAAGGCTTGATCTAGCTTCAATTAGACTGTGAAATCATTTGTGGTCAAGCGGTCTAAGACACACCAGACCAACAATTGGTGGTTTCCCTTTTGTTGTTAGGTGTCACAAGTTCGAATCCTGCTGAATGACAGACATTTTCATAACAAAATTTCTTGTCAATAATCAAGCCGGTAGAAATATATATATATATATATATATATATATATGCTGTTTAATTAAAAACACAATATCTACTCAAATACAAGTATTGATTAAAAATAATGTTCAAACAAATAAATTAAATGTTGGTTGTTAATTCCATTTTGTTAATCTCCAGAACTTTCCATAATATTGTCCTTATTAATGGCAGGACTCAGTTTCATGCTTTATGCAATTATCTGTTTATGATGTTTTATGCATTTCATGCACTATGCAATCATCAGGTGCATATTACAAAATGATGATTGCATAATGCATAAAACTCTGAGTCCTGCCATTGAAGTAGGACAAATATATATAATGAGTTGAATCCTTGGTACTTGGTAAGGTAAATTCCACAGGAGATGAAACCCAATGAGAACTCAATGTTAAGATTTAACAGAGTATTATAATAATGAACATCAGTTGGATGTTTTAATAAACCCATTGATAATATTATATTTCGTAGCTGTCTTATATAGACTGTTCCTCAGACCAGATTGTTGTATGAATTGTTGGTCTGAGGTGTGGTGTATATAACAGAGCTGCGAAATATAATATTACCAATGGGTTTATGAAAACATCCAACTTATGTTCATTTTATATATATATATAGTCTTTAGTAGAATAAATTTGTGGCTAACCTTTGCTACTCTTACTTATTCTGGATAAGTAAAGATAGCAAAGATAAATTTGTATTGAATAATTTATTTCTGACATTGTTTCATTTACCATTTGCCTTTTGTTATCTCTTTCCTGTTTTTACTTTGCGTGTTTTCAATTGTTTCTTTAATCATTCTATATTTGTATTCTGGCAAATTTCATCAATCTGAAAATTTAATATTTTTCTATTTATCTTTTCCATGTTCATTAATCTTGTTTTCTTTCACTTTTGCAACAGTGGGAAGGGATTAATTTAGGTACCTCCATTACATCACAAAAAATTCAGCATAGTATGATTTAAAAAGGTTCAAAACTTAATAAAATGAACCTTTTCTATCAAAATGTTTATAATATTAAGAGGAAAGATCAAAGTAATTTTTATTTATTTTATAAAATTTTTTAATCCCTTTTAATATGTTCAAAATTTTGGTGGAAAATTTTGTTTTGAGTTACGTTCTGAGAAAATTTTTTTTTTTTTAACGTAACTCACTTTTTTTGGTGACAAACACATTAATTTGGAAATTCTTGCAAAAATCAAATAATTGTCGGATTTTAATGAAACTTTCAGTGCTCATTCACAAATGAATAAAATTATTTTTGAAGTTTTTATTTTTTTCAAATATCGATGAAAAAAAAAAGTTTTTTAACACTGTTACACCCCACTCCACGTAAATTCATGAAATTTTAATTTTCTGTGATTTACTTTTTTATTAGTTAAATGCAGAACTCCTCGAGAAATATAAATCATCTATTTTTTTTTTATTTAAAATTATCTGGCACTATCCGAAAATCTGCTCCAAAGAGAAATATAAAAAATGCAATAAAATTTTGATATAATTTAATTTGATAAGCCTTTAATTGCTGGAATAAATAATAAAAATTAAGGACATTATAGTCTGAAGAAAAAAAAATTTTCATTTACTAATAAAATTTTAAAAGAATTATTTTTTTTTTATTATAATAATTCATAAAGTTTTAAAAATATTTTAAAAATCTCTTAAAGAACTGTATAATTTTGTTTTTATTAGTTAAGAATTAAAAAAAAAATTAGTAAAACGTTTTCAACTCATATATTAAAAAAAAAAAAATTGTGTAAATATGTTCAAAATTATAATATAAAGTACGATGTTCCATATGGGTCAAATTGATTTTATAAGTTCTGGGTTATTCCCCCTTACATTGGAAACCATGGAAGAACGCATTTTCATTCTTACGATATTTTATTCTCTACGTTTCTAAAATTTAACGGCCTGTTTTGCAAGTAATTCCTTCAACATTTAAAGTATTTTTTTTTTCAATTTCTCAATTAATTGTGACCGTAGGTGCATTAACTAATTTATGATAATTAAAAAAAAAAAAAAAAAAAATATGGAAATTTTGGCACGATTGTCGCCATTGTGATTGTGATCTTGATAACACCCAGTAGTAGTAAATCTGTCATCGCCTCCATGACTGACATAAAAACAGCTACTGTAATTAAATTTTTTCTTTTATTGGAAATTTCTGGCAGTAAGCAATTATTAATTGATTGAAAACAGATAAAGGTAAGTTTTAATTTTTAAAATTGACTTAAATAATGTGCCAGTGAGGTATATTTTATTTTTGCAAGATTTTTAAAAACAGAAATTTGGCTACTGTTTACGTAATGTGTCAATCAATCAAAAATGGCGGTATATTTTTAAAAATTTGTAAAATTTCAGATTTCAATCAATATAATTTCAGTTAAAAATACACCAGTATGTTTTGCTTATTAGAATTATTAAATTTAATCTCTTGGCTTTCAATTAAAGCTAATTTTATTGATTGAAGATAACTTATTTATTTTTAAAATTTCAATTTAAGTATCAAATGAGTGGAGGTACCTAGATTAATTTCTCACATGAAAAATGAAAATAAAACAAATTGAATGAAAAGGTCATGATTTTATGAAATGCAATAATATGCTTAATTGATTTTTTTGTGTTTTTTATCAAATTGGTTAGGTTCTTTTGCATTTATACTATGACCATTAAATAAACAACATTGATTGAAAAAAAAAAACAAAAAAAAACACTTCCAAGACTTGAACTTGTGCCTAGTATCCTTAAAGACCTATCCTTCATGGATGGTTTGAGTTTGATCTTTCTTTGCCCAACTTATTTCAATCCTTTCTTTAATTTTTTCTTGCTATATTTTTCTTTTTTAAATTTCTTTTATCTTCTTTGTCTTTACTTACCCTCTCTTTTCTTTCTGTCACCTTTTATTTTTTGATGTCTCTTCTTATCCACTCCAATTTTACTGTTTCTGTGCACTACTGTTAGGACACCTGCATTGAGAAGATGCAGGCTGCCATGGAGGTGTTGTCTAAATCACAGAAACGAACAGTTGAAGAAAACAAGCGACTACTTCATGATCAGAAGGTGACCAATTTCAACTTGCAGGTACCCAACTGCATGATATCAACAAACCTTAAAATTGCTCAATTTATTTTATTTTTAACTTGTTTTAATATAATTTTTTTTTTTCAGACTTCTTTTTCATAATTTTTTACTATTAATATTAGTTTGTTTTGAGTTTTTGGTGAAAATTTGGAATAAACAGATAATATACTTTTTCTTATCAATTCTGAGGGGAATGGCTATTTATTTTTAAGCATATCCCAAATTATCTTATGGTTAAATACTACCTATGTCTCATAATACTTCTTGTAGTACTATTTTTCAGAATCAAGTTGAAATTACCAATTAGGGTCACCTGCAACCAGGTAGACACTTGGATCAAACTAAAATTATTATGACATGATTACTATTGTTATTTATTAAATTTGACTTAATATGACATAAGGTTAAAAGAAGTGAAACTAGGGTAAGAATATTGTAATACTAATATTCCAATTGGAATGTCTATGTAAAACATTGGCTTTCAAAATCCTGGCTTAAATCATGATTTAACACTGGTGAGAAATCTGTAACTATTTCTGCCACTAAGTAGGCTATTTGAGAAACTTACTTTAAGAACAAAGTCACAAATGTAGAACACACAGTGTAGTTCTAACTCATTATGGTCTGTAAGTTTAACTTCTTCATAACAAGACATCCTTTAGAAAATCATTATTAGTATGGCATGTGGCAGTGGTTAGAACATTTGCTTTCTGACCATGAAACCTGGGTTCAAATCTCATCATGGTTGATTTGTGAGGAAGGTGACTTCTTGGTGTTATCAACCTGCAGAGGTGATCCCAGTGTGCAGCACCATGGGTTGACCAAAGCCTTTTGAGTGAAATTGGGCAGATAAAATTGTTGATCAAGGGTGGTTCTAGCACAAAGTTTCAAGTCATTGTGACTGAGGGTTTGAGAGTATAGGCCTTGTTCAAACTGTTGATCATGCCAAATAATACGCTCTCTACCCCAAAAAGTAAATAAGGTCTGCTCAGCATAGCTACAGTATAAACTACAAGTTGTTTCTGTAGGTGTTGGCAAACACAAATGTGCCTGAGCAGTCATCTGTGACAGAAACTGGCTTGCTATCCTAGAAGGCAAGTTATACAAACTCATCCACCACCTCTAGCCGTATTATATTGTCTACTATGACTCTTTCACTTGAAAAGATTGAAATAAGGGGCTGAAAACAATACACTGTACCTACTTTTTTTTTTAACCTATGAGTACTGAAGGGTGTTTATGATTTTTACATTAGTTATCCTGATGCCAAAGTAGAAATTTATTATGAACCAGAAATGAGCATCTCCACAATATTCAGCAAGCTCATCTTGGAGACCACTGTAATAGGTTCAATCTTCATTTGGTAACATATTACTTTGCCTTGTGCCAGACTAAACTAAATTTTGTAAATAACTAAATGAGGACAAATAAATTGCAAATGTGTTGTATTAGCTTATGTTCAAAATAGTATGACACTATGATTGAGACATGGAAGGGGATGGTGTGTGATTATTTTATTTTTATCTTTATTTAATGTTTCTTGCTTTATGACCAGCAATAAATCATTGAGAGATTATCATCAAAGCAGTTAATCACTTGACCAAAAAGAAATAAATAAAAGAATTTGGGGTTCAGATCAAATGACAACAAAACCAGATATTGAGAATTTTCAGCCACAGTGGGAATTAAGTTCTGGTCTATCTTTGGTAAGGGACATGGGTTAGTAATTGTCTAGTTGGTGAAAAGCCGAATAAGTGCTTTGTTTTATGTGTTTATGTTGAAACAACACTTTCTTATCCAAGACAGAATGATCGCAAACAAAGGCTATACAACAGTTTGTTCTGCTATTAATCCATAGCAAGAGGAAAGAAGAGATAGATTTATACCTTTCCCATGGGTATTAGCATGTAAGTGAATGTAATCTGCTTTTCAATTCTGCCATCAAAGCTGCAATCTATTAAACCAGGCACATTTACAATAGTATTTAAGACTTTTCTTTTTGTGAAATATCAACCCCTTGTTTCTCTTTATTATTATTATTAGAATAAATGGGAAATTAATAATCATATATTATTCTGTTGAACCCAAATTTGACCTTTTTTCTTTTTTTAGTTTCTTTTTTTTTTTTTTTGCTTTGCTATTACTCATTCTAATAATTTTCATTTTTTAATTTGCTTTATTATAGTAATTTTACTGAAATTCTTATTCTTTTATCAGAGGCCCTTCTTAATGGATCTGAAGAAATTTAAAGCCAAGAATATTTAAGTATGAGTAAAGTAGTCAAATGTTTTTGAGGTCTGAAATAAACAGATTCCAAGTCATTTTTGTGACAGTTAAGATAAATTTGCCTCTGATAAAACTTATTTTAAAAGAGATCAATACTATTTGCTATCATTATTGTGCTTGTAAAATTCATTATATCAGCAAGATGTTATAATTCATGCAATACAAACTTTTGTTTCATCTTGTTTTAGTGAAGAATAATTTCAAAACAATTTTTTTTGAAATGACATCCATTATATTTGTTATTAGATGTACTCTTTCAGTTATTAGATGCCATTGTCTAACTCATTAATCTTGAAATGAATTTTTTTGTGTGTGTTTAGACACTAGAAACTGAAAAGAGAGAACTGATTCAGAAAATAGAAGACTATGAGAAACAGAGACAGGAGGATGACCAAGAGATACAGAACCTTCAGGATCAAATTTTGAAAAAAGATGAAGAGTTGACGTAAGTAATGACATTACAGCTTGAGTGTTAATCTGTGAAATTACATTTTAAGTTAGACTAATACCTTCAATGTTGTTACTTGTATGGGCTGAGTCCAGAAATGCTACTGCTATTTAATAAAAGAAGCTTAATGAAAAAGTAGCCTTAGAGCAGTGGCTCCTTTTTGCACTTCACTTATCCCAGCATGCCTTTCACTTTTCAAAACACTCTGCAAAATTCTTTCAATGATCAACATCAGCTATCTTTTACTCCAAGTTTGGTAATTGAATATAATTGGCTAAATCATGTCATTTTTAATATTGGTTAATCTATTCCAGGACTTTGAGGTTATAATGCTAAATGATCTCTGATAAGATCTGACACTGATCTTTGTTCTTTTTGTAGTCATCAGCCTATATGTATTCACAATAGTGAAACGGTGTGATAGCCTTGAATGCTATTCTCTCACATAAGGCTACATGTTTTCAGTATTTACTAAACATAAGAGTAAGCAGTTTTTGCTGGTATAATCAACAGTTTCAATATTTTTTCAAACACTCTTTAATAAAAACATCCCTTGTTAAGATTTTACAATGTTTTTTTGTTTTTTTTTAAACTTTAGCAATATATTTCTAGCCAAACAGTGATGTGGAAAAATAGATAATACATATATAATTAATATTACTATTTTAGTTTAGGCAAATCTCTAATCTAGTCATATAAGACTTAAAAAATAGATAAATCATTATTATAATCTTGACAAAGCACAGATTTCAGTGCAAGAAAGATATTCAAAACAAAAGACATCAGTATAACAGAAAATTTCTTATATGTGTGCATGTGTCACATAAATGGAGATATTAGTTCAACACTTCAGAAATATCAAATCAAACTATTTAATTTATTATTTGTTAATAACAGGAAGGCTTAGCTAGTTACTGTACTAGATGGAATATAAAACCTGCTTCTTGCTCAGCAAATGACTTACAATATATTTCCAGGCTCTCTTATATGTATAAAAGTTGAGGTATCTAGTAGTTTAAAGACTACTAGTACTTGTACCTAGCCTAATGCTATAAAATTGTAATATTATGAAGGGGTGCTGCAAAGTTCTTGGTTTGATCCACTTCCTGACTAAATGGCCAAATATAAAAATTTTCCTTGAATCCTTTCTTTCTTGATCTGGCTATAAAAATTTCAACATGTCTTTTGTAAATGGTAAAGGATGGGGTGAATGACACCCCAAAATGTATTTTAGTCATAATAAAAATGCTCATCCACTTCATTCTTGAATTATTCCAATCAAATTTTTTTTCATTTTTACCTTCTTTGTTTAATTATATTTCACCTTTTCATTTCAGTGATTTGAGCAACACAGAGAAATTGCTGAAAGAAGCAATTTGTGCCATGAAATTGGATCTGGAGACTAAGAGTAAACAAATCTCCCAACTGGAACAACAAACAGAGAATCTGAAGAGTAATCCAAGTGAAGAATTACAAAATAAGGTTAGCCATTATGATATCAATTAGAAATAACAGTATAAGATGCCTACTCAAAAGGTTGGTGAAATTGCTCCAGCCTCTCTTTCAGAGTAGTGCCTTTGACTCACAAAGTGGGTAGCAGCAAGTCTGATCATTCCATTCATGAATGTTGTTTAAGTTTCCCAAACATTTGGGTTGCACCTTGTATTTATAATGGTAATTATAATTTAATATTAATGAAACAGTAGCCTATCTTGGGCAAGTGCTCCCTTTTGAACCTCACTTATCTTGGCATAGTCCTCTTACAAGATCACTATCAGAATGTTCAGTCTCACATTCTGTTTAATTAAAGATAATTATTGTCAAGTCAGACTAATACCTTCATTGTTGTTACTTGTATGAACTTTGTTCAGAAATGATGCTGCCATTTGATATGAATGGAAAAGTGGCCTACTTAGGGAAAGTACTCCCTTTTGGACCTGACATATCTCAGTATCCTTTCCACTTTTCAAAATATTCCGCCAAGTCTTCTTTCAAGATTGCCATGAGAAGCATCATAACATTTTTCACCTGTTCTAACTACAGCACAAAGCTTTTTTTAACATGCATGTTGCACACATGGATAGAAATAAAATAAAAAAAAATAGTTGTTTGATATGTTATTCTTTTCATTTTTGAAAATAAGTCATATATTAAGATACACTGATTTATTTGAACTAGTATCTTTATCTTGGTTGTTATAGTCCCAATATCTCAACTGTTGTACTCCCCAGCCTTCTTCAGGTGCCTATCATATTTGGTAATGTTTTTGGAATTCTCAACCAAATCAAAAGGATAAATTGTTCTCATCCTGAAATCCATGTTTGGGGACCAATATATTTATCAATCTCGCTGCCTAATCCAAAGATTGAACTTACAACTACAAGATAACTGTAGATACTTAACCAACACTTTATTTCTACAGGATAAAGAAGTAAAAGAATTTTATTGGGAAAAACTGGGCATTAGGTTTAAGAATCTAAAATTCCAAGGATAAATTAACTAAAAAAAAAAAAAAAAAAATTACCACCCTCCTTAAATGATTATTATTTCTATTTGACAAAAATTATTGATTTGACTTAGACTAACAAAAGGTTGAAAAGATATACACTTTATTTATCTTAATCATACAATTGGAAACTTGTATTTAATAAGTATACAAAGATAGTAGAAACATGCAAAAAAAAAAAAAAAATTCTGTAGAAGAAGCATAATTTTTTTTTTATTATGCTGACTGTGTTGAAACAAAGTTAAATGTCTCTTGAATATATCTCTTTTTCTTTTTGGCTCAGGAATAATTTATAATTGGTAAAGATGGCTGTGCTCAAGCCAGCCTGGCACTGAGTTGGCATGGCTGAAACTCTACTTCATGAATGATCTCATTGGAAAACAGAAAAAGGTTTAGTTGCCCATGAACCAGGGAAACTAATATTCCCCAATGAAAATGCTATTGCTGCATTGTTCATGCTTTCAATCCAAGAGAAGAAAGAGAAATATTCTGTTTTTGCTGGAAGTGGAGTCATAAAACCACATGTGACCAGAAAGCTTTTAGTTTCTTTATAATTTGCAGCATGGGAATTTTTTTTTTAAATTATAGATGTTAACCTCTATTTTGGCTTACATTCTGTTATTGTCTCTGTGACTAGGTTGCAAAAGTGGTATTTGGAGCATGTACTATTTTTTTGAAGCTATTTTCTTGGAAATTATGTCAATAAATTTTTATCCTTGTTTTTTATGCTTTGAGTTCACAACTAAGTCACCAATGTGTGTGCTTTTGATTGAAATCAGTATCTTTACAAGCTGATGGATGATGTTCTACCACTCTATCAATATCAGTTCAGTAATTTACCAATTTGAATGTCAGTATGATGCTGGCTATGTAGATAGAATAGATCCAAAGTTGAAAGCACATATCAATATGTACCAGCAAATATTTGAAAAGATAAGGTGGATAATTTGCATAGGTGCATAAATACAACTGGTTTGGTAATAGCTAAATATTTACTACAAGAACCAGAAACATGCCCATTGTTACAACCAAGACATTCTCGGTACTAAGGAAAGCTAATTTTTAAATTTATTCGAACATATTAGAATTTGTTTATATTAAGTACTGTCACCTATCAGTAAATGTGGTTGGTAAGCTTAAAAGTACTTAGCCTGTAAGTGTTTTTTATATATATATATATATATTAATTATTAATATTATTGTTATAATAATAGCATACTGCAACTCAATAGCTATAAAGTTTCAGTGTTAAAACACCATCATCAGACAGTAAAAGGTGGTTAATTTACTTGCTAATATATATATATATATATATATATATATATAAAAAGGAGATTTTTAAAAAATAAATAAAAACATAAGAATAATGAGATTAATTAAGTGGGGTAGGAGGTTATACAATTTTAAAGAATGGTGTGTGTAAGATTCATAGTGTTTCAATGTTTTGCCCCAGAAAGCCAGACATGTAAAAAATTTTAAACTGGAAAAAAAGAGAAAAGCATAAAGGAGAAAAAAGTTAAAAAGAGGGAAGAGAAAGAAAAGAGGACTGAAGCCATAGGAAAAATTGAAATGTTGGAAAAGATAAAATAAAATAAATATAAAATAAAATCAGAAACAACATAAAGGATAATAATAATATAAAAATTAAAAGTAAAATGTAAATAAAAATATTTTCTTAAGGGGATTTGTTCATAAGTACAAATAAAAAATGGTAGTAATGTAAAAAATTACCAGTTAAATTTTAAGGTATAAAATAAAAGGATAAAAACCATTTGAATAAGAGAGTAGTAACATATGCTTTAAAAAAAAAATTTTTAAAAATTGATTAATATTTATAATCATTTAATATCTATAAAAAAAAATAATGATCTTGCTATGTTCAAAGAAAAAGTTTTAATTTATATCAAGTTTTCTCATTGTTTTGAATATATTGATATTTGTTCCTATCCCTGATCACAAAACTAGAAAATCTGGCTCTTTTTTCAAGACATGAATTAACAATACAAAACATTATATGAAACAATTAAAAAACATGACAACATTAATCCATTTACTGATCTTCATAAAAACAACACATCATTAATTATTAAGCCAAGATATTAAAGTGCTTTCGCCAACTTCAAGACAAGTTTATTACTTTTGTTGTTTTTATTAAGTTTATTGCTTTTCTCCTCTTCCATAACTTTTGTCTGTATAAACAATTAAATTTCACCAGTTAACAATATTAATATACATTTATTTACGCAACTGTTTTTTTGTTTGTCTAGCAGTTGACTAGTGGACAACTGGACTCTCTTCGGTCAGAAAATCATCTTCTCCGTCAGGCTCTGATTCAACAGAAGAACACAGTAACAAACGAGCAAGCAGAACCACAAGACACTTACACACTGGGTGTAGAGCTTTCCAAAGTTAAAGTAAATATCAATTTCTCTATTACTGATATTTTTATGTTTAAAAAAAAAGTAATGACTTTTTTCCAGCTCATTGTTATCTTCACTTTTGCACACTTGTTTATATTGGGATTATACATATAAACAGTTTTAGGTATAAGATTTCAAAAAAAAAAAAGAAGATATTGTCAATTATTAAATAAGAGATTATTTTCTTTTGGTTAGGAAAAAATAAAATGCAATTTGTTGTTCTGCAATTGAGAACATCATTTTCTATTGTATAATCAAACAGTTTAAAGGAAAGGCTTTCTTTAAATTGTCTGATCAATTTCAGTATCCAACAATATAATTATAGCATCTGATCTTATATACCCAAAGTGCTGGCAGCTTGAAAGGCAGGGACAAATGAATACTCTGCAACATATTTTCTAAGCATTTTATACGTTTGTAATCTGATCTTTAAGGCTACAGCAACATGTACTTATTTGCCCATGTGCAGTGATATCGGCTCAGAACGAGAAACCGGGGAGCCGAGTTCGAATTCCAGCTGAATCCATTGTATTCACTTACGCGCAAATACCCTTGGGAAAGGTATTTATCCGTCTCTTCCTTCTAGTTATGGGTTAAATAGCAGGACAGATTGGGTTCTATAGCCTTGGTCGGCAACCAGTCTACCGCAGAAAGCAATGGCAACCTACTGCGGGATAATCTTCTGCCCAGTCAGTCATGTCTCTTTCGAGTCATGATCGCCCAAGCGTGTATCACGTATGGCACCTAAACTGACTGATTTGCAATGTGTACTTAGTTATATCATTAGTACTGGAGGCACTTTAACCTGGCATAATGGTTGTCTTGCTAGATCAGTTACAACTGAATAAGCAGTTTGATCCTCACTGGGTGTTCTCTACTTTGGCCTTGTGCCAAATTTAAGCTATGCTTAGTAAATCACTATATGATTAGTACTGGATAGTGTCTTTATTCAAATCACACCATGTCAGTGAATATGAGCAATGTGTCTTGCCATCTTTGGTCAAGCCACCTGCAGATTATATTACATGTTTTTTTTTTGATTTTCAAACAGTTTTATTTCCAGCTACAAATTTACACTAAAATCAAGGCTGGATGTGCAACAAATTTTTTCATGATAATTGCTTAAATTTTTACATGATACTTGTCAGTTTCAAATTTTATCTTAAGACTTTATTTGACAGAAACACAAACAGTGCTTCTGATGCTGTCACTACAGTTCAGTTTTACTAATGTTTTCTTGCGTTCAATAATATTTAAATTAACATTCTGTATGTTGTATTACAGAATAAGATTATTATGCATATATATCGTCTCCTCTTTCAAATGTTCAATGTATTTCTATTATGGAATCATTTACAATGCATTTCAGTATAGAAAAAAATTGCAATATTTTTATGTAGTAAATTCATTGGATATTCATGTATTAGCCCTATTCTGTCAGTAATTTTTGCATGAATATTTCATCACTGACAACCCCTTTTTCTACATTTGTAAAGTATTCTTACAGTAAAATCAGTTAAAAAGCAGTTCTGTAGTAAACCAGTAATAATAATATATATAATAATCCTATTCTGTCAGTTGTCCTTGCTTTACATTTCTGACCATTGACAAATATTACTCAGCTACTGTCACAGAGTATTGACAATTTGTTTCTTCTGGACAAAGATTGAAAGTCTACAAAACATTTTAGATAATTTGTTTTTTAAATTGAAAAATTTACTTTAGTTATACAGAAAAGGATTAAAATGGTGAAGTAATGGTCAAATCATGCATGTGCAAAGTTTGAGTCTAACATGTTCAAATGCAACACAATTTTTATTTTGGTCCCCCTACCCCACTTCAATTGATAGAATTTAATGTGTCATTGTAGATGTAATCATTTAAGTACCATATGTGATACACATTCTGGGCAATCATGTCTCAAAAGAGACATGACTGACTGGGCAGAAGATTAACCTGCAGTAGGTTGCCATTGCTTTCTGCAATAGAGTGATTGCCAGCCAAGGCTATAGAACCCAATCAGTCCTATTATTTTACCCATAACTGGAGGGAAGAGACAGATTTATACTTTTCCCAAGGGTATTTGCATGTGAGTTCTTAATATAATTGCCACAATTCAGCCAATCCATTTCTCAGTCTTTGTCAGTGGTATTATTCATAAGAAAACTTCAGAAAATGGTAATAGAAAAATGATTTCCATAAACTGGATCAGTCCATTTCAGCAATGAAAGAGACACACCTGAAACCATATTGTCACTCATGTAGGCAGGAGATTCCAATCTCTACATGAGTTTTCATGCTTCTGAATGACAAGCTGATATATACCACCACTTTCAACAGATTATACACTTGGTAAATGGGTGAAGAATGGATCAGCCAAAAACATCAAGTGTAGGAAAAACAGGTTCAATTGTCTGAACAAATGTTCAGATGTTAATAATACATCTCAAACTTATAGACAAGATACTTTGATACTGTTTTGTATATACATATTATTTTGAATAAAAAAATCTTTGTGACACTTTTCACCATGACAGTATAGAAATTAGTCAATTAGTCATAATTATTCTAAGATTACAGAAAAGATCCCTATATATATAGGAAATTAATAGGCTCAGCTTGTACCCCTAAAAATTTTCGTGATAGGTGCCGTCTATGTTTATTGGAGAAGATTCTGATTTTGAAGTATTCTCATCAGGACTTATTAATGAATTCCTTCCTAAGATTCAAAAGTAAGTGCCGTCATAGGGCGGATTTTAAAATTTAAATTTTTAAATATTAAGTTTTTTAATTTTTATGTATATGTGTATGTTTGTGTGTATATATGTATTTATGTGTGAAAAAATTTTTTTTAGCTATTTAAATGCTCTTTTTTATAATATTCATTAATTTTTTATATATGTGTGTGTGTGTGTGCGAATTTTTGTATATGTGTGTACACATGCGTGTATGCGCATATGTGTATATATATATGTATATAAGTGTGTATGGAATTGAATGTATGTATGTATGTATATATGTATTCATAATCGAGGAATTGTGTGTGTATGTGTATACTTCTATATGTATGTATAATTGTAAATGAAATTTTTTTTTTTTTTACCTAGCGATGTCTTTATTTAGTTTAAATCAAATGACCTAATTTAAAAAAAAAAAAAAAAAAAAATTTTATTTTAAATCCTATATCTTTTTATTCCCTTTAAAAATAATTATGCCTTTTTAAGTAAAAGGCCTTTTCCTAATACTTCAACGTTTTTGGGAAGTTAGGTTTTTGAATATGTCCAGCGTCTGTAATATATAAAAAATTTTTCTTTCTTTTCTTTTCCCTCCCTCCCTTCCTTCATCTCCCACCTTTTTTCGTGTTGCTTAACCTTACATCAATTCAACACGGCCGGCCGTTAATTTTTAAGTTACAATTCTTTCCTTTTTTTTTTTTGTGAACCCAGACGATGTCAATTTTTCTCTTTCTTTTTTATTTTCTTTTTTAATTTCTTTGCAAATCTATTTAAAAAGGAAAATTAGACTGATTTTTCTCCAGTTTCTGAAAGGATTTTTCTGTTGCTGAGGTGATGTGCTATCCCCCGTGGGGATTTTCATATCGAAATGATCATTCAACATCATTGAATTAATCCTTTTTTAATTTATATATATATATATATATATATGTGTGTGTGTGTGCGCACACACACACATTTAGCTGTCTGTTCACATTAGTATTGCTGTTTATTTTTAAATCAGATTGTTCTACCACAATTCTTTCAAACTTGCAACCAAGATGAGGATGAAGGTCTGAAAAAAAATACCTTTGTATAATAAGACTTGTCTAAAAAAAAAAAAAAAAAAAAATTCAAGTAGAAAAGAGATATTTGTTGTTCACTTTTGTTTCTTCATTCCAGAATGAAAAACTTGCCTTAGAAAAAACAGTAAATGAACTATTGACTCAGTTAAAGAACTGTGAGATAGATTTTCGTCAGAAAGTACAAGATGTGATGAAGAAGGCACAACAAGCAGTAGAAGACATCAAAAGTAAACATTCTTGGTAAGTAGGAAGGAGGTTTTTTGTTCTGATAGTCTTAAAGGTCGTTGCCAGTGAATTCAATCCTTACTGGATACTGGCTTTATTTGTTAAGTGGAAATGCATTTGTTGATTTGGCTTAATGGTTAGTATATTTTAATGACATAAGGTATGTATGCAAAAGTTTCCAATGAAAAAGCTATTTTTAACTATGTAATAAGATTCTATTTTGTAAAAAGAGTGCTGGCAACATTTTTACACACTTGAGATTCTGCCAGGTTGGTTATAAGGAAATGAAACAATGTGACTTGAGATTAGACTTTCAAGGAGAAAGTATGTATTATTGGTCAAATATGTATAGGGAAAATGATATATAAATTGATCTACTATTATCACCATGAAGGATATTTAATAACAAAAGTGATGGAAACATGAACAGAATGAAAAAGAAACTAAATGAAATCAGCTAGACTATATATCCAAAATATCCTCAGTATACTTTCCTTCATGTCAATGTGTAGTCAAATAAGCATAAAATCACATTAGTATGATGAAGTCTCAAAGGACAAAACACATCATATGAAAGCTTTTCCTACTTTGTCATAGATTTTTCCCCCCTCAAGTATGTACATAAACATGTTATAAATACCTTATTTGCTGTTATGACTGCAAAAGGAGATGTGCATAAAAAATAAAATAAAATGAAAATCTCTTTGTTGTACCAATGTATGAATTAGTATAGCTTAATTGGACACAGTAGATGTGTACTCTTTGCCCAGTATTTTTGTCTGTTTCAAACTAGAATTGCTTGATGTTTAACATTTTGTGGCTCATTCAGATCTGGGGAAAGAATTTGGGCCAGACTTTATTTTTTATTGAAATGTTAAAATATGGTTTTACTGAATCATAAACTCGTTTTAAGTTCTACAATATACACACATAATACACAATGTTATAAAATCGCAAACATCAATTTATAAATTACATTTTTTGAAATGGAGGAAAAAACATTTCTATATATTATATAATACAATCAATTTCAGATTTTCTCCTTACAACACAGATTAGCTTCTTTGAAATGTTAATTTTTAAAATAAATTCAGAGCGGGGTTTAGAGTTTTTAATAGGCAAACGATGCTCTTTTCTCAAAAACACAACTTAGCCTAACTAACAAAGAAGCTAATCTGTGTTGTAAGGAGAAAGACAGAATTTGAGTTAATTTGTTAAAACTAAAGATTGATTTTTGTGTAGCTGTGTATTTTCTAATGTTTAAGGTGACACAAAATATTAATGTAGAGTTATCAAGTTGTTATGGTGACTTAACCATATGACACATTGAACTCTTCCAAATTATATACAGAATCTATTCCAGTAGATCACTGACAGCCAGACTAACAATCTCTCATTGCTATATGTTTGTTCTACTGTCTTTGTTAAATATATTTGTTTAACGCTATTCCTTCTTTGTGCCTTTATTTCTGGCCCAAACACAAGTTTTTTTTTACTTTTTTTATGAAACGGAGATGTGATAAATCAGTTAACCAATATCATGTTTGAAATTTACAAGTATCAGTTCCGAGTTTATCTATATATATCCAGAAAGTTTGACACTAACTTTTAGAAATAAAATGTGTATTTTTATTTTAATTGGAATATGTGAATTACATTTAAAACCTATCTTCAAAGGTGTCTGAAACAAAACCAAATTGTCCTGTTTTGTATGACAATGCAAAAAAATTATTTTTTGTTTATCTAAGGAAAATCCAGAAAACAATGGAAGAAACAGAAAAAAAGCTTCAGCTTCAATGGGATGAACGACAACAATTGGCTCAACAGCAAGCAGAAGAAGAGATAAAATCATTAAAACAGCAAATTGCAGACCTTGAACAGGAATTGTCTGAAGAGAAGGAGAACAGTAAGAGTAAGTCATTTTTATATGAAAGTAAAAAGTTATTCATTTTGAGAATGTCAGGTTGTAACATTTGCTTGACTGTTAAATAGTGGAAAGGAAGAGATCTTGTATAAATTGCTCTTCCTATGTTGATAACATTTTCAAGGCTGAAAGTATAAGACACTCAATGAGGATTAAACTTGTTATTCAGTCATAATTGATCTAATGAAAAAAGCTTGCTAACCATTGCACTCTATCAAAGTGCCTACATTTTTATGAATAGATGAAATTATTTTGTAAAATTTGATTCACAGATTAAATAAAATGACTGTAGTGAAAGTTAATTATTTTTCAATTGTGTATCTGTAGATGTTCATGTTTATACAATTACTCATGAGAGAGGCACGAAGCTCTTTCTTCAGCTAAATGTAGCATAAACTGTACTTTCAAGCTTGTGGTGGCAACTGATCTAAAAGAAGGAAAACCCTGTATTCCAAACAGAAGACAATAGGAAACCACTCCATTATTTTTCCCAAGAATGCATAGCAATTTACAGTAAGAGAAAGAGCCCACTGGTCATGATCACTGATGATATCTTAATGGAACATGGTACTTATATATCCCTAAAACAATCACATTTATTTTACGTATTAAGAGATATTTGTTACTTACAGAATAAATTAGATATGATGACCAGTTTCATTCCACTTACTGAGTACATGTATGATGCATTTATGGATATATTGCTGCCAAAAAAAATTATTACAATTATTTTTAAATATTAGCTAATCTTTTTATCAGTTTTATATTGTTTAAGGAATTTAAAAAGTTAGTATTCTTGTACCATGTGATTTCAGCAAATATTTGGTATTAAGTTATGGCCTGCCTTTAGTTGTTAAAACAGTTTACAATTAAATTTATTAATACTTTACTGCAATAAATTTTTATGCAATGTCATTACAAAAAGATTTCAAAGTCAAGTTAGATCTGGAACTTTTCTACTGGAAATTTTATAATCCCCCCCCCTTTCCATTCTTAGAAGCTGAAGAAGAAGCTGATGTCTTGAGTCGCTTTACTAAAGAAGTTGATGACATTGTACAACAGTCAACTCCATCATCCAAAAAAGTAGCTGGCATTCAGACATCTTCACAAATTGTAAATGATGCACAAGCTGATGATTCTGTGGTAAGATTATGTTCTGTATTATTATTACATATATTGTTATTTCTATCTTACTGGTTAATTTGAATTTGATTTGTATATCAAAAATTTATTAGACAAATTTGTTCATTTGATTTCATCCACCCAAATATTTGAGTATTACTCCTCTATAATAAAGAACATTTGTATTGAACTTAGATCCTTCAAACTATATATATATATATATATATATATATTCTGTTTCAGCATGCTTCAAGGAAGATTTTGGATAAACAATTTATTTCTGTAATCTTAAAAGATATTTGTAAACTAAAATATAGCATTAAAAAATATAGCAAAAAAGAAAAAAAATTCACTCTCATCAATAGGTTACATCTATCAAGTTCACACTATAGACACAATCAAGCTGATACCACACTGCAGAATACTTTCAAGAAATTATAATAACTTAAATAAAAAAAGAAATTAAAACGTTAGATTTTGTCTGTCAGGTTGATAGGTTAGTAAGAGGCAATGTCTGCAATGGCAACAAAATGAAAAAACTATTAGAAAAAAAGTGGATTTTCAGTATACAATTTAAATCTTCTAGCTTATATTTTAAAAGCTACTAAATTAAAAGAGCCATGCAATTTACATGGTGAAATACTTTAGGAACAATCATCACATCTAACCAAGGTAGCATCAAGGAGATAACAATATTTTGTTATACTTCAGGACACTTATGTGATTCCATATACAAGATGGTCAGAAATGTTATAGAATTTTGTAAAGTTTTCTCAAAAGTCTGCGGAGACTTTTACTGGGCCATGTGTCTTCATGTGGCTCAGTGGATATAGACATTGGTTATTTCCAGTGACTTGACCCAAAGAGTTGTGAGGTCCATACCAGGCTACAGCTGTGGTGAACAATTAACTTAGAGAGTTAAGTTAAAGAGAGATAACTACATGGCTACTAGAAGGAACATTGCACATAGGAGAATGATAAATCTCAGTGATAGTAATAAAAGGTTTGGTTCAAAATTTTTAGCACTTGAAGAAGGCCGGTGCATACAACAGCTGAAACATCATAAACATGGCAGTAAAGATGAGGACAATAGTTCGAACATGCAATGGTTTTTTTTTTTTTTTATTCAGGTAATGATTCAGTAGGTCTTATGCTTTCTTTCATGCAAATTACATGTAAACCATAAATTGGTATTTTTTTTTTTAAATATCTTTAAATCAAACAACTGTAACATAATCTGTTGTTTGATTTAAAAAGATAAAAATAACATCTTTTAATACACATCATAGTTGTTGAAGGCTTTTCAGAATGCACAGATCAAACAGTTCATCGTTACTATAGATTATTTATCTAGTTTTTTTTGTTTTTAAACTGGATAAATAATCAAAATAGGTTAATGTTAACATACATTTTATAAAATTAAATATTTAAATAAAAATACTCACTTGTTTTTGTGTTATTCTCAAACAGTTTAGCATTGAAAAGGTCAAGTTCCAAGAGTATCTCTCTGAAGAAGACAATCGCCGAAAGGAATGGGAAGACGGTTTCGAAAAGAATTTGCAACAAATCTGGCAGAAGACCGAGGCCACTTTACAGCAATTCATTGAAAATACATGAGGAAATACTCAAGAATACAGGTTCACTTTGCATTTCTGGGAAATAGCTTTTACACTCATTTGATCTGACTCCAGATGCAAGATTTTAACATTGTAAATATCCACTAGTATATATGCATTTATATATTTGTCTAAAGATGAACTATTTTTTACTCTTGTTATACAGATGTTTCTTTTAATGCACTTTATTATTTAAATAAACCACTACAATCTTATACTCATTGTTTTTCTTTATATATAATCTAACATATTTGAAAATATTGTTTTCCCAATTTGATCTCCATGGAGCAATATTCTGCTTACTGAGTAGTGATCATTTGTGGATTCAAAATGCTTGTTCTCTTAAGTCAATTGATATTTTTGATATCTTAAATGACTGGTAAAAAATAATTCTGGATATTTACTGATCAAAACTAAATATTGCTTTGTCACGATGTCTGCTTATTTTTCATCCAATAATCATATCCAAGTCAGGTTCATAAATAGCTTGAATCTGTATGTAGCACAAGAAGAAAAATTCTTTTTAATTATTTATTCTATTGTAAAAACAATTTAGAGGTACAGAGTTATAAATTTGCTCAGTAGGGTAACACTGATTCAACAGTCCTGTAGTTTTGGTTGTTGATTGATCTAGAAATAGAATAAGAAAATGATGCAAATTTATAAATATCACTTGACAAAAGAATAGGAACTATAGTTTAATCCCAAGAAAGAAAAAAAATCTCTATGTTATAGTTAATATTTAAAAACAACAAATGTTTCTAATTTCTTAAAATATTTTAGCTCTTGACAAAATAGTAAAACATGACATATTTTTACTTTGCATTTCTTTTATCCAGTCCCCACTGTCTTTTTACCTATTTGTTCGTAGCAAAGAGAGTGGGGCATATTGACCCCACCACCCACATGGGCATTTTACATTAAATAGGTTGGAAATAAGAGCTCTCATATTAAAAACAAAGAAATGTTCAATTTATGAACTCAATATTTTTTTCAATATTCTACATCATGTTAAGAACCAAAGAGGTTTTTTGCTGTCTTAAAAGTTAGTCTGATAACAGAACTGAATGATGAAGCTTAATTTTTTTCTAAATCTGAACATTGGAAGATCAGTAATCTTGTGCAATCATTTTATCATTGCTTATAAATCAAGAATGAAGAAATGGTATAAAAACTATTATTTTTATTCTAATTCCCTTTTTCAGATTAATTTCAGAATGGTTGTCATTTTTATAATTGAGCACTCGTTAATCTATATTTGGAAATTGTCAAAAATTAAATCTTTGATTTCTACATAATCTTTAGCAAATTTAATAGAATTATCTAGAAGATTTTTTGATATTGAAGAATAAAAATCTACAATGTCAAATTTAAGGAAGGTGGATTCAGACTTATCTTTATTATTGCACAATAGAGATATTAAAATTATTTTAGCTACTAGGAAGTCCATTATTACCTTTGACTATTCTACATGGACAAAAGGGCTCTATGATAATTTTGATGTACCTATGGGGACGTATGATTCAGCTCAGGTAGTAATCTATATATTATACAGATTAAGTAGATTTTTAGACCATAAACAAATTGGGTTATATCATGATGATGGCCTTATGTTTATCCCCAATAGTAATGGACCTTTAACAAATAGAATTCATAAAATCATTAAAGCCCTTAATTTTCTTGACTTCAACTTTAAAGCCTCCTCCAACCTTAAAATAGTTAACTATTTAGATATTATCCTTGACCTAAATGATAGCTCCCATCAGCCTTATCTCAAGGAAAATAATACCCCCAGTTATGTTAATATCTATTCTGACCACTCAAAAACAATTATAAAACAAATAGCCAACATCATAAATACTAGAATTAACCATTTACTGTCCGTCAAAATTTTCAATGAAAATAAGGAAATTTACAATAAGGCCCTTCAGAAGAGTGGTTATAAGAATAAATTGATGTATGAAAAACCAAACTTTCTAATACTAAAAATAAATGTAGAAAAAGGAGAGTAATATGGTTTAACCCCCATATACTATATTAATATAGGAAAATATTTTCTCAAACTAGTAAATAAACATTTCAATATCCACTACACAAAATCTTTAATAGAAATACTCTAAAAATTAGCTATTCCTGCACTCCAAATATGAACAATATTATCAATTCACATAACATTTTTTTAAAGAGTTTAAATAATACCAACACAAAAACAGAATTTTTAAATTCTTGTAATTGTAGATCCGTGAACAACTGTCTAGTGGAAGGCAAGTGTAGATCTACCCAGGAAATCTACCAAGCCTAAATCTCCCCAAATAACAGAAAAAATTACCAAACTTATATCAGTATCTCCACTGGGGAATTTAAACAACATTACTATACTCATAAGCACTCTTTTTCTAACCCCAATCTAAGATTTCAAACATCCCTCTCCTGAAGATTTTGGGAAATGAAGGAAAAAGGACTAAACCCCATATTTATTGGAAACTGATAGGCTCAGCCCACAACCCTAGAAACATTTATGGTAGATAAACTATGTTTAGTTGAAAAAATTAGAATAATAAACCTGCTTTTAAATTTACGTAAGGAACTCAAGCAAATGCTACCATAAAGCTGAATTTTTAATTTTAATTTTCAATGTTAATTTTATAATTTAAATTAAAGTAATTCTAATTTTAAATCCTCCTATTAATAATCCAACACGAATCCTAGTGTTATAGATGCCTTCTTTTTTTCTTTCCCAAAACTACAGTATTAAAAAATGACTTTTAGACCAAATCTTTAAACTTTAAATTTTTCTAGCCCATTTATTTATTTATTTTAGATTGCAACAAATCTTAATTTTTAATTTTATCCTTCCTAAATTTTTCTTTTAACTCCTTTTTTCTATTACTTTATTGATAAAATGAGAATTTTAAAGACATCTACTTAAAAAAAATAATATATATATATATATATATATATATATATATAAATGTAAACTTAGCCAGCATTTGATGATTTCGGTTAGGTGAAATGTAGGTAGGTTTGTTGGCTCTTTAGGTTTTATATATATATATATATATATATATATATATATATAAATTTTCAAAATTCAAAAATGGCGAATGAACAACATGAAATCCCTAAGAGAGATTTCACGCATCCTCAGCAACAGACGGTCTATATCAAAATGAGAAAAAAAAAAGATTAAAACAGAGAAATAAAAAAAATAAAAGAATAAAAAAAGGTATAAAAATAAATAAAAAAAGGTATAAAAATAAATAAAATAAATAACAGTTAAGATTTGAGAAATATATGTCACAAAAAAAATTCCAATGGGCCCTATACAAATAGAATACACAAAAAAAAATAATTAGAGCCCTAAATTACCTCGGTTTTAAGGTTGAAGTTACTGCTAATCTTAAAATTGTAAACTATCTAGATATCACCCTTAATTTAAATGATGGATCCTACCAGCAATTTCTCAAAGAAAATTCTCCCACTTATATTAATATTTTATCCAACCACCCCAAAAATATGAAACAGATACCCAATATAGTGAATAATAGAATTAACCAATTATTATCCAACATTAAAACTTTCAACACAAGTAAAGATATTTACAATAAGGCCCTTCAAAAAAGTGGATATAAGAACAAATTAACATATAATAAACCTACAATAGACCCCGAATCATCTAAAACTAAAAATAAAAGAAACTGTAGAAAAAGGAAGATAATTTGGTTTAACCCTCCTTATTGTAAACTAACTAATATCAATATTGGTAAATATTTTCTCAAATTAGTAGACAAAAGTTTTAATAACAGTAATCCTTTACAGAAAATTTTTAATAGGTACACCCTTAAAATCAGCTATTCTTGTACCCCTAATATAGAGAACCTCATTAATTCCCATAATAGAAGTATTCTAATGAATTTACGCAATACTGATTCTGGGTCCGGAATTTTGAATGAATGCAGCTGTAGCTCTGTGGACGCCTGCATTTCTCCATCAAACAACAAAAATAACTACCAGACCTATATTGGTATGTCCGCTGGACCTTTTAAGCAGAGACTTTATAACCACAGGTATTTTTTTTTTAACCCGGGTCAAAAATACCAGAC